>PVJC01004382.1:0-64362 GCA_004026665.1 Murina feae
GCTATGGGGGAAAAAAGAGGAACAACTGTAATAATCTGAACAATAAAGATAAATTAAAAAAAACAAAAACAAACAAACAGAACTTTAAAGGCATGGGAGGCTGTGAGTGGACAATCCCACTAGCTACACCCTGAAAAGATAAAGGAATGTGACTTAGTGTGGGAACTGAGGCCAAGGCCAGATCCAGCCTGGTTAGGAGAGGTGATTTGAGTCTAAATGATGGTGGTTTTGCCCTTTTTTTGGTATGTTTATTTGTCCCTACACAGGGCCCTATTAACAGGGTGGTGAGTGTGCATAAAAGGGGGGACATAGTCGTGGCTTAGCCATCACCTGGCTGTGTGACCTTGGCAGTCACTCTGCCTCTGTGGTTTCCAGTCATTCCTAACATGAAAAGTTTGGATTGGATGATCTTCTAGGCTATAAAATACTTTTGAGTCCAAGTTTCATTCCTTTATTCTTAGTTCCATGAGGCAGGACTGATGTGGAATCAGCTCCCCTCATGTGAACTTCGTTGGAAGCACCCGTTAGAGTGCAAATGAAGAAATGGAAAACCAAGTGAATGCTGGGCTTCCCTGAGGACATGGAAGCAAAAGCAGTGCTATATTTCACTTCCTTTGTGGACAAAGGGTTGTTATGCATATCTCATCCTTCTGTGGTAGACATTTACCCAGGAATCCCTGCGCAGGTAACTTCCTCTGCCCCACCCCCCATCATTTCTCTGATTTCTTTCCTGCATGAATGACATCAGTGGTGGGAGCAGAGGGTGGGCCTCCTAGGGATAGCACAGCAACCTCTGGATAGCAGAGCCCAAACACACAAGGAGAGAGGCCTTATTCAGTTCTGACCTCTCAGGGCTTGTGCAGGGACCAGGGGAGCTTCTGCAATGACCTCAGCAGGCTCTGGGGTCACCACAACTAGTTCTCTCCAACCCCCCCACCCCAACCCCTACCCCTTCCCCCCGCCTCCCTCTGCCAGCTCCTGAGCCAGACAAAGACACTAGAGGTTGTTCGACTATGAAAGCACAGGAACTGGAAAGCAGGTTCTGTTGTTGTTGTCAGAGGCTCTAGGGGTTCAACATAGTAAGAAATTCCCCAGAAAAGTGTAACCATCTCAGCTTGGGTCAAAGGGAGGAACAGCAGAATGGGAGCCGGGTTGGGTTTCCTGTAGTGGCTGCAGTAACCTTGAGCGTGTTACTTAACATTCCTGAGGTGCATTTTCTTCATCTGGGAAGTCAGGTTTGACCAAATAGAGCAGGCTAATTTTTAATGATAATTTTGTGTGGCCCATGAATGATGTCATAAATATCCAAATGACCCTTGGCAGAAAAAAGGTTCCCCATCCCTATAAGGAGAAGAGGGACTGTGATGACTCTTCTGCTGACCACTGTGGGCTCTGGCCCTTTCCATCTTCTGCTTCCTGAAAGTCTCTATCATCAAGGTCAACACATTTTTCTTGGGTAGAAGGTGGGGAAGCCCTTTGCTTCTGGGACTGGAAAAAGGACATAATTCCCACATCCGGGGGAGAGATGGGGCTATTTCAGGAGTCCTTGGTGGACCCCAAACCTCCAGAGAGTGCCGACTGGGCTCTGGGGCTCTGGATGTCTGGTGGGCTAAGGTCTCCAAGCACTGGCACCTTTGGGGACCTTGCAGACTCCCTATGTTCAGGAGGAGCTGTCAGGGCTGGTTTCCAAGGCCCCAGGCTTGCAACTGTTCAGGGTCCCCAAGGCTCAGAGGAAGCAGCTGGAAATGCTTCTAGAACATAAGTTGGGGGCGGGGGTGAGGGGAGGGAGGACAGAAGGAAATGGCAAGGGAGGTACTCACTGCAGGTGGTGATGGTGGGGACTGGGTGTCAGAGCAGAGGAGAGTAGGCAAGGCCTGGGTGAGGGAACCTCAGCAACAGGATGAATTTCTGAGATCCAGGAACTTCCATGGATTTGACAGTTCAGGAGCAGCAGTAAGGATAGAGTTGGTGGGTACTAGCAGGGTTTCTCAAATTTAATATATGTACGTTCAGATCCCCTGGAGCTCTAGTTAAAATTCAAAATTCTGATCCCTTAGTTCTCGAGTGGGGCAGAGAGTCTGCACTGCTAACCAGCTCCCAGGTAATGCTGATGCTGCCCGCTAGGGATCACATTTTAAGCAGCAAAGGCTTAGAAGACCAGCTGATATCCAGAGAGATTAAGTACAAACTGGAAGATGCAACTTCCTGAAGCCTGGGACGGGGCTCCAGAGACTTGTGTTTCTGTGCGTGTAGAGTATTAGCGTTGGCAGGAAGCTGACAGAGCTTCTAGTTCAGTCCTATGTGATATAGAAAAGGAGAGGAGAGTCGCTGCCCAAGATCATACAGCCGGTGGCTAGGATTGAAGGACCTTGTATGCAGGCTCAGTGGTTGGCAATTCCTCCTGCTGCTGTAGTAAAGCCATGAGAATATAATGCAAAGGTATTTCAGAACAACTCTCGGTGGAGGTTGAGAGGACCACACGAGATTAGGAATTAACAAGACTACTTAGAGGCTTCTGTACTGGGACACGCAGCCTGATGACAGGGCTCTGAGCTGTAGCTATGTGAACAGAGAGGGACAAACATATTTGAGAGACATTTAAAAGCTAAAATTCATAGGATTTAGAGTTTTGGTTTTTTTTGGTAGAGGGAGAAGAAAGAGAAGGAATCAATGATGAGCTCTAGTGTGTGGGAGTTAGGCAAAAGGATGAATAAATGATGAATGTTACCTGGCTTTTGCCCAAGTAAAATATACAAGAGAAGGAGGGGTCTGTGTGGCCATCAGGACAGACTATGGAAGCCACAAGGAAATGGGTCACATCTATATTCCACCAAGGCTGCCTGCCCCTGAGTGGCCCAGACAATTTTGGGAGGTCATCCCAGGAGATATCCCGGCAGAAAGTGGGGCCTTGTTTGGGTACATGGTAGTGGGGTAAGTCTAAGCATTGGATTGGATGTTAGACTGTATGACCTCTGGGGCTCTTATTAAACCTGACACTCCATGATTTCATATTTTCCCATCAAAGTTTTGGGTACTTAACAGGTACAGACTGCTTGGTTTTCTTTTCATTTTTAGAACTTGGAGAGAAGAATAAGGGTTTTTTGTTTTGGTTGTTTTACTGAGGGCTATATTGATCTGTCCATATCTAAGACATCTTTACATTTAAACCATTAGAAACATATTTTACACCTACCTCCTAAGACATCTGTTCTAGAAAAGGGAACTATGCTGGATAATTTACTTTGCTCACAACTGCCATAAAAACTACCAATCTCAAGAGTAACTATTCTCCCCTGATGAAGTTGATCCTACTTGGAATGGAAAAGGATTGAGTAACCGTGTGCCACCAATAATTTATTCCCACCCCCTTCAAATATCCATTTCAAGTTCTTTATCCAGGAAGTCTTCCCCCCCCCCCCCCCCGCTTCTCTCACATCCTCCACATCAGATTAGATTAGATACTGCTGTAGAACTTTGTGTTTCCCGATCACACTGAAATGTAATTGCTTTTAACATCATCTGTCTTCCCTTCTAGATGATAAATTCTGTGAGTGTGGCACTATCTTGTTTCTACCTGAGACCTTGTATGTGCCTGACACATGGAGGCTGCTTAATAAAAGTTGGATAAATATGTGACTGGACGGATGGGTGGTTGGTTGGATGGATGGATAGGATTTGGTCATTCTTAGAATTAAGATGGACACCTTTTGCCCTATCTGGTTTGGCACAGTGGTTAGAGCTTTGACCTGTGGACTGAAGGGTCCCGGGTTCAATTGTGGTCAAGGGCACATGGCCAGGTTGTGGGCTCGATCCCCAGTAAGGGGTGTACAGGAGGCAGCCAATCAAAGATTCTCTCTCATCATTGATGTTTCAACCTCTCCTTCTCCCTTCTTCTCTGAAATCAATAAAAAAAAATATTTTTGAAAATGGGCACCTTTTGTTTCCATGTGAGTAGAACATAGTTCTCTCTTCAAGAAGTGAATATACACCTTAAATTAGTCAAGAATCCAAGTATTTTAGAAATACTCTTACCAGAGGCATAGTCCCTTCGAGGAACGTTTGGAGGTGATTTGACTTTCAGCCTGTGGGAAACAACCATTAGACAAAAGGTCAGTGGGTAGGACATCTGTTGTCAAGGCCCATAGTATAAGCAGATATAGAGATAACAGATAATGAATAGAATAATGGCTTTTTTGGACCCATTGCATCGAAAGACCAAATATATTGAAAATGTAGCCAAGCCATTCATCAGAGGTTTCCCAGCTCTCCCCTTGTCCCCAGTGCACAATGTGGCTGTGACTTGGCAAAGGTGAAGCCAAGCAGAGAAAGGGCTTTGAGAGGTCAGAATATAAGCACTGAGTCCAGAGGTTCAAGGAAGATAAGTGGTGAATGTTGATTGGTTGATAAGAAGGTAAGGGAAAATGTATTATTCTATTTTGATAAATAATTAATGGACACGTTAGTAGGAAAAATTAGTTCTAATGAGCACTTTAATTGTAGGTTGGACTGAAATTGTTTTTGCGCTATTGAAAAACTGACAAATAAGTGAGCAGTGAGTATCTCTAGGTTGGGGATTATCTCTGGACTAGAAGTTGAACTGCTTCAAGCTCTTTTAAAACTTCTGTGGTATCTTTATACACATATGAAACATTCTGAATATTCACAACCCTTCCCTACTCATTAAAAGAAGAAAGTTAAAATTACATTTTAAAAATGCATCTCAATTTTTAGGCTTTTTATGAGTATTGGCAACACCTTCCCTTTCATTACAGGTATTTGAAATGGTTACAATTTATGGTAAATTATTTTTAATAACAGTTACCAATTTTATTTGAGAATGATTTACTTAATTAAAAAATTTAAATATAAATAAAACCTATATCCAGTAGACTTTGTTTACTAAAATATCACATCCTTTAGAAGAGCATACAGTATAAGGTAATCATCACATACAAAGCATATTCCATTGCTTGGAGAAAAAAATAGAAGTTCAGAAATTCATGTTTGATTACAAAAAAAACAAGACTTATAAACCAGAATTGTAATGATGCAAAAATAACAATATTTATATTTGTGCAGAAATCCTGCTTTTCGTTTTCCCAAAGACTCTCACATCTATTATTTCATTCAATTCTCACAGCAAACCTGCTAGCAGGGCATGCTGGGGAAGATACGATCATTAGACCTGTGATGAGGTCCAGAGAGGGAGGGGGGAAAAGAGAGAGAGAGAGAGAGAGAGAGAGAGAGAGAGAGAGAGAGATTATCAAAGGTGTTGTAGGGAAGAAAAACAAAGCAAAACTGGATCTGGGCCAGGTCTCTTCATGGACCAGTAAAATTTCAAAAAGCACAAACCAACTATTATCCACTTTTGTAATCATTTCCTAAAAGAAGAAAGGTTATTTAAATCCCCCCAATGTATGAGGGTCATCATCTCAGAATAAAGGACAGGCTCAAGGAAGGATTGGGTCACTGAATACAGGCCAGGAGTAAAGGTGTGGCTGGGGTCCCACTTAGCAGCCAGCAGCTACACACCATCCCCCAGCACTTCAAGGTCCTTAGTTTCTCATTCGGCCGTGACCAGTGACGACTCTGTCACAGTCTTGGGTTAGGAAACCAGTGTGTTCAACCATGCTTCCTTCTTTCAAGGTGGCACCTGTTGCATGGCAACGAGTGAGAGCTAAGAACTACAAGTCACTTCAGACCAAAGGGCCGTTGACTTCACCAGGGGTAATGATTATGGCAGCCATATTTTCCAAGCTGAGAACAAACACGGCTTGTCAAGTGAAAGCGCATTTTTTGGAAAACAAAAAGTGCAATGGGTATACTGCAATGGAAACTGCCTGGAAAAATTTGAGTCCTGTGGCTGCTGTAAGTATTATTGACCATGGAATGGCCATATTATATAAAGGTTTCATACTGTTGAGAAAACTGCTGCATTGTAAAACTGGCAGCTGTGATATAATCTAGAATTGCTAGTGATTAAAACAATGATAGCAAGGCTCTTTCATTTCAATGAAATTCTGAAATAAATGAAAACAATCACACACCTCTCCTCTCCCAGTCACAGGACAGATAGGAAGGTGAATTCTCCTCCTCCATGATGACTACTGCCTCACAAGCAGAAGACCATTTTAACTATTTTATGATGATCACTTATACACATTGAGACTCATTTACATTTTATAGTGTGAAAACACCACAAAAGTGATGTTTTACTTTTAAGTTTTGCAAAGACCAGAAAGAATGAAGATACTCTGTTCTGAAGGCAATGCATTTTCATACATCGTTGGTGGCACAAAATTTTGGAAAAGCAAATTGCTAACATCAATAAAGACTTCAAGGGCACTTATCCTTCAATCTAGAAATTTCATTTCAGGAATTTAGCTTTGTGGTATACTCAAAGTGTGCCAAGGATATTTATTAAAATATTGTTCATGGCAATTAAACTTAAAGAAGTGCCCACAAAATTTTGATCTTATCTAAATTGATATTATCAAATTGCCCTCCAAAAATGTTCTGGTTTAAATTCCCGACCTTCCTCCGGCCTTTTAAAAAATGTCCAGCAATATATTCTGGTGAAATGAACAATAATACATTTCTAGTAGATTATTAATCAGCTTTTTAAAAGGGAATATGGTTTATTTTCACATACCAACAAAGAAAGATGTGCATGATATACCATTAAGTAAAATCACAAAACAAAGCAAGTTGGTAGAATGGTTTATAAATATGATACTATTCATGATAAAAATGTGTGTATAAGCATGCATTGTATCCATGTCATCGTATGTATATGTCTGTATAAGCATATATATATATGTCTGTATAAGCATATATATATATATATATATATATATATAAATATATATATATATATATATATATATATATATATATATATATTTACATACTAAACTCATACATGACAATGTCCATTTCTGGGAAGTAGGTTAAAGTGGGGATATGAAGAAGTAGAAGCTTTTGATTTTATATAACTTTGAAATCTTAGATATTTCCCCTGCTGGTGAATTTGTATTACTTTCTTAAAAAAACAACAACACAAAACGTAAAAACTTAACAAATAACAGTTCCCCTTTCCACTTGATTTAGATTTAGAGTGTCAAATGCATGTATGTACAATATCATGTACAATTTCTCTTAACAAAAGCTTAAGAGTTTGGGGTGTACGGGAAGATTGAGAATTCTAGCTTTCCCTCTACAAGTGCCAATTGAGAAGACCATTTAAAGCAATACCTGAAAAAGCAGAAATCAGAATATGGAAGACAGGCATGGCATCCTGAAGGAGCTTGGGCTGTGTTCTTATAATCTCTCTTTAGGATTTTTCCAACCATGTCCTCATGACCCCTAGCTGAATGGATTTGGAGGCTGATTTTCCTACTTAGTAAATGTCATTTTGACATTTGCTCAGCACCACAAATGGCATTGCTCACCCTTTGAGCAGTGAGAGGGCAATTGAAGTGCCCTGAGAACCACCCTGTTCACTCAGCAGAGTTCCTGAATGTGGCTCTGAGTGCCATGGACCAAAGGGTTACATGCTAAAGAGGTTGCAACTCCTCACTCGGTACCAGATAACTTTTCCCACCCATATTGCAGGCTAACATAACATATATAATCTAATAAAAGAGTAATATGCAAATTAACCACCACTCCGAGACACCCAAGCCACGCCCACTAGCCAATCAGAGCGCCTATATGCAAATTAACCCAGCCAAGATGGCGGTTAATTTGTATACACAGGCGCAGAGCGAAGACTGAAGACAGCCTAGAAGGAAGCCAAGTGCTGCAGAAGGGAGCCAAGAGGCTGAGAAGGGAGGGAGTAAGGCAGTGGAGAGGGGAGAGAGTGAGGCAGCAGAGATGGGAGGAAGCGATGCAGCAGAGAAGGCAGCAATTCTTCGCTCCCTTCTCTGCTTCGCTCCGGCTCAGGGAGCCCTATTCTTGTAGGAATCTTCCTGCAATGGGCTTCTAGTTGTTCAGATAAGTGCTCATAAAGTACTCTGGAATCTAACTTACTTTTTTATTTTGTTCATTATTCCACCTTCATTGTTCTTAATATCATGGACCATCTTTTGAAGCTGCCTGTAAGAAAAAAAAATTAAACATATAATATTAATAACTATGTTGATTTTTTTAAAAAAAATCTTCTATCTTTCTTGAAAAGAGAGACAGAACCCTATCATAAAATTCCAAATAGCATGAATTATATTGTATGTCTTTAAGTTTAATTAATCATATTTAATTGAGTTGACCATCTGCTACTTGAGTAGAGGGAAAGGGTGATTGATTCTATGGTTCTATAAGGAATGTGGTCACTGGGCCATGGCCCATCAGGCGTCCGTGAAGGGGAATTCTGATTCCCACAGTTGTCTGTTCTGAGGAGACATGTGAGGTCCAAGCCCTCTGATCCCATCATAAGCCTCATTTTTCATCACTTCCTGGCCTGTCAGCACTTACTATATTGCAAGAATGGGGCTACCTTAAAACACACAGGATAGGCTGAAATCAGGTCCAAAATTGTTTTGGTTAACTTTACGAGGTAGAATTTGGAAAAATTGTGTCAAGGGAAACAAATGGAGACTTATTTAACACTCTATAATACTTTAAGCAATAAAACAAACAAACAAAACAAAACAAAACAACAACAACAAAAAAGTTGCACACATAGGAAATCCATAAAGAAAATGATTAGTGAATCTGATCGCACAGGTATTTGAAACTTCTGTAGAACAAAAAGTAGTATGCACAAAAATCAAAAAATAAATGACATGTGGGAGAACTATCTATAACACATAACAATAACAATAATGGTAATAATTTTAATAATGACTACAATTTTTGAGTTACAAAGAAATCTTACAACTAAGTAAAAAATGATTAACAATTCAATAGAAAAATGAGCAAAGGATGTGAACATATTGCTAACAGAAAAACATAAGTGGCCAACAGAGCAATGAAAAGATATATATGTATTTTTAAATATGTTTTTATTGATTTCAGAGAGAGTAAGGGAATAAGGGAAAAGTAGAGAAAGATAGAAACATCGATTTGCTGCCTCCTGCACCCTCCCCACCCCCCACCTCCCCACTGGGGATAAAGCCCGAAATGCAACCCGGCAAGTGCCCTGACTGGGAATTGAACTGGTGACCTTCTGGTGCACGGGACGTTGCTCAACCAATAGAACCACACTGGCTGGGCGCATTGAAAAAAAAAATTTCTTTATATTTAAAGAAATCTAAATCAAACAACAGTGAAGTATGCTCTGCTTATCAGACCAGCCAAACTTAACGCGTGTGATATACCCATGGTTAATGAGGGTATGAGAATACAGATATCCTTGGGAATGTAAATTGTTACAGTCGTTATCTATCAAAATTTAAAATGTCCCTGCCTTTTGACCCAGAAATTTCACTGTAAGGAATTGCCTTATGAACATGGTCATAAAATTATACTATTATATAGATACCTCCATTGTACACATAGAGCATTATCTATAATAACCCTCATCCTTTCTGGCTTCCCCCTAAAAAACCTGGAAACAACCTAAACACCCATCAATCACTAAACGGGAACTACTTAAATAAACTTTGATAAAGCTACATGACAGAATACCACAAACCTTTTTTTTTTTAAAGCAAACATCTGTATTGCTGGTGTATGAAAATCACCAAGAAATATTAAGTCAAACAATAATGGAAAAGGAGGAGGAAAAAAAAAAGAAGGAAGGGCAGTTCCGAATAGTATGTGCCATTTTCGTGGGGGTGAGGGTGGGAAAGGCCACATACATGCATGGCTGATTGGTACCAACCTGTGGGAATGGTCTACTGACCTCAGTTCTGCATACAACTGTGGCTACTTATATACCCTGACATGGAGTAGCATTTTGACCTCTAACCTACAGTAACGTCATTTGCAAATAGATGCATTTCCTGTCCAACCTGTGTGGGCTTAGCCAGTGGGTCTTCCCTAGGGGAATCCCCAGAGAACTCCTATTCTGGTAACACTGCCAATGGTTCTCAACATTGATCACACACTGGAATCACCTGGAAGCCAATACTCATGGAAGATGTACAACGAGTGTGCACTAAGAATTAGTACTAACAAATGCTCCCACATGGTCATCTGTATCCAAGTGTAAGAAGAGAGCATTTTAATCAACACTAAGTTTAGTACAAGTGAAATGATGTGCCTTCAAAAAATTAAATTAAATTAAAAAAATACAAAATTCAGATTGAGTTCTAAACCATACCAATGGAATAAGAATCCTAGGTGGAGCCCAGCAATCTGCCTTCTAACAAACTTCCTGGGACTGATGACTCTTAAGCGCACAGAAGGTTGAAAACCTTTTTTCTTTTTTTAAAGGACCACGGTAGGTGTATCTCTTTCTAGGCCAGGCTTAATTGCAAAGAGCAGAAGAGAGGGCTTGCCAACCTCCAGAGTATCTTCCCACGTGCCCGCTGTTACCTGAAATATCTTTAGCAGCAAATCTGATTCTCTACTTCATACTGGGAAGCCAAAACCTTACCCAGACGCCCTCCCCAGGAGAGGTGCACACTTAACACACAGGAGTTCTAGTCAATGGTATGATGTCTGTTTTAAACAGGGAAAAAGAGCAGAAAGAGACATCTGTAGGTGCTGACCTATTTTACCTTCACCTGTGCTCAGATCATTACAAATTGGCACTTCTCATCTGCCAACCTTCTTTTTCTAGGCCTGGCACCAATGCGGGCACTCTGCCCTTAGGAGTCTAGCCTTCTTTAATGAGTTTTGGCTCCCAGGTGATTCCAGTGTGTGGTTGAGGTTGAAAACCACTGCTGCAGTGTTATCAGAATGGAAGTTCTTTGTAGATTCCCCAGGGAAGAGCCACTGGCTAAGAGCACACAAGTTGGACAGGAATCCATAATTGCTGACTACCCTTCAAAAGGTGGTTTGTAGGCTGAGAATAGCCCCAGGAATGAGGAAGGGGGTCAGAACAAGTCCAGGGAAGATGAGTTGGCAGGACACAGAGCTCCATGGGGGCCACGGGACACTGGGTCGCCAAGTTGCACTTGCATATTTTGTCCGGATCATCAAAGAATAATTGAAAAAAATTCACAGTATTTTTTAATATCGTCCCAATATTTTTATTAAATGCAGGAGATGATTTAAAATATGGTATCTTCTGCAAGAAGTACAGCTTTTAAAATTTAGTAAAAATAAATAAATAAGGGATCAGAAAACATCTTGTTTCCTTTTAGCTCCTTAGTGCATTCACAGAAGACCATAAATAAAAAGGCAAGGTTTAGCATATTTTTTCACTGTCTTTCCAGAAAAGGTGGGATGCAAAATAATGTTAATCAGAGAAAAATCCCTGTTTATTTCTTTACTAGAGGCTCAATGCATGAAATTTGTGCAAGAGTAGGCATTCATAGCCCCTGCTGCCTCAGCCCTTGCAGCTCTGGCTTCATCCAGAAGGTTGTCTGGATGGTCGTTCCACGGTTCAGCTGTTCGGTCAGTTTGCATATTATGCTTTTATTATTATAGATTATTTAATTTTTATGTTTTTTAGAAAAAGCCTTAAAATTCTAATTATTTTAGAGATTTTTCTTTTTCTATTCAGTATTATTTTGCATTGGTTTCAGGTGTACAGCATAATGGTTAGGCAATCATATACCTTAAAAAAGAATTTCCCCCAAAATTCCAGTACCCACATGGAACTATTGGGAGATAGTACATAGTTATTACAGAGTAACTTCCTACCTGCCCGCTATTAGTAGTTATTACAATAAGAAAATCTCTTTCTAATCTGGATTTAGGATTAAAGAAGGTCTCATATTAAAGCAACTCTTTGAAAACAAAAAGAACAGGGATCTCCCTCTTCCTTCTTCACCCCCGAATCTTAACCTCAAGTCTTTTGCAGCTTTAAGTTTTATTTTATGTACCCTGAATTAGTAGCACTATTTATTGGTCATTTAATCTCCAGTCTAATAGCAATTTGTGAAATATTATTTGGTTCATGTGACATCTTTTGTATATTACCTCTTAAACTGCTTTTGTTTTTGTTTTTTGGGTCCTAAACTGAAACTAGTTTTATTTCTTTAGTTTGTGAAAGTAATACAAGCTAATTTTTAAAAAGTCATATGATCCAGATAGGTAACAAGTGAAAACTACTCATAATTCTTTGCTGGGATCAGGGAAGATTAGAGAGCTGGGAGAATCCTAAGAAGGGGATAATTGATTTAAGATTTTAAGATGAAGAGACCTGGGAGCTGGATCCTCATGCAAACTAGAAATTCACCAGGCAAAAGAGTGAGGAACAGCAGCCTGGAAGTGGAACAGCAAGTACAAAGGCTCAGAGGTGAAATTGTCTGGGGTGTTGGGGTCTAGTGAGAAGCTGAGAGTGGCAAAAATTAGGGTATTGGAGGGAGGGGTATAGTAACATTTTAAGCATGGGGTGCAAGGAGTTAAGTCTGTGTTAGGCTCAGCAGATGGAGTTTATAAGTGGTGGGAAGCCCTTGCAGAGAGACCTTTGTTCAGGGGTGTGTCCTGACTGGGAAGAAGAATGAATTAGGGGGGAGGCCTGGGCATGGGGACACTGCTGGCTGGGAGATCAGTATGATCCCCAGCCCAAGCCATGGCCATGGGATAGCAAAAGCACTGGGATAATGTTAGGAGTGTCCTTTCAGGCCTCAGTTGGGCAGGAGAAACACTTGATGGCAGAGAGAGAGAGAGAGAGAGAGAGAGAGAGAGAGAGAGAGAGAGAGAGAGAGAGATTTATTGTTCCACTTATTTCTGCATTCATTGGTGATTCCTGTATGTGCTCTGTCCAGGGATTGAACCTGCCACCTTGGCATACTGGGATGACACTCTAACCAACTGAGCTACCCAGCCAGAGCTAGGCCTGTCTTCATTCAAAATGTCAATATTTTCTTCATCAGAGATTTTTTTGATATTCATTTTGATTTTTAAAATATTATACTAAATACAGGGTGTCCCCCTCAAATATATATATATATATATATAAAAATATATATATATATATATATACTTTTTTCCTGATAATTCAATTAATGTTTCTTCCTTTTCAGGTTTAGCTCATTGGAATTAAAAATTACACAAAGTTTATATGCATTTTTGGGACACCCTATATTGTTTGTCTTGATTTACTGATTTGGGGGGGCTCCCCTTAAAGTTTAAGGTTATTATTTGTTTTACACAAGACGTGTATTTGTAATTTATTCCAATACTCAGTGAGTGTACACTGAGCAAGCAAGGCATATGCAGGGTGCAGAGCTCAGCTCAACACAGCTCTCACCCTCTTGGACTGTAATGCAGGAGAGAGGACCGGACTCAAACCTTGTGACTTGTGTGAAACCAGGGGACAGGTGTAGACAGAGAAGGGTGAGTCACACAAAATCTCTTCCTTTGGGTAAGTTCCGTCTCAAAGCTGAAGTCTCTGGCCACCATCCGTCATTTTGAGACAGAATGGCACTTTTTAGTGACTAAGCTGTCATTTGCATGCAGCAGAACGTGTCCTCAGTCTTCCCCTCTGCCCTTTTCATAGCCCCCGACCCAACTTCCTTGTGCCCCACTCCCCAGCCTGGCCTTGCTGTGACTTTATTGATGTTATATTTAGCTTTTCAAAGTAGGCAGCCAAGTCTGCTTCCATCTGGACAGTGAGTCCGCGGTGGAGCTGGCACAGAAGTTTGGACAGTCTCTTCCATGGGTGATCATCGGAGGCAGCCTCCCAAGGCTGAGTTGGCACCGCCAATGCCATTCACAGATGCAGGTGCTGAGGCCCAGAGAGGTCATGATGCTTGTCTCAGATCACGCAGCTTTGAGAACCTGCTCCTCATTTTGCCTCTCATTAAGGTAGTCACAGAAATTTGGCAGTGGGGCAGACTTAAGAAATGTCCTGGGCCAACCTCCTTTCTTGTAAGGGAGGAAACTGTCCTGTAGGGAAATGTTGCTGTTGCCCAAGATGAATTAGCTGAGGATTCCCCCAGCTCTTTCCATCATACCCTGTTTTTTCCCCTTTCCAGACATGGCTGGAGTCTCCCGCTAGAGGATCAGCTTTTCCATGGCAGGGATTTCTTCCACAGCCCAGAGCCACAGCCACCGTCACAGCCCAAGAAGCCACGTCAGTCAGACTCAGTTAATCAACAGCAGCAACAGTGAAAGCCAGCACTTATTGAGCATGGATTATGTGCCAGGTACTTGGCAGGCATTATCTCAGCTAGCCCTCACAATTCTAGGTAGGTCCTATAATCATCCCCATTGGAGAAAATTGGGATATAAAATAACCGCATAAAATTTACCACCGTAGCTATTTTTATGTGTACAGTTCAGTCGTGTATTCACATACACATTGTATATGCACATTGCTGTGATTATCCCAGTTTTATAGATGAGAAAAGTTTGCTCCAGGAAGTTAAGTAATTTCCCCCAGATCCTTCACCCAACAAACGACAGAGATGGGACTCAAAATCAGGCTGTCTGACCTGAGAACCTGTGCTCTTAACCACCCCTGGGTGTCACCTGCTAACCTGTTTCAACTTAGTCCCTCACCAAGGCAGGTGACCAGCTGCACCAAGTGCCTCTTTGGAACCTTCCTCTCTGTCCCTGCAGAAGGCCTCTAGTCCCTCCGCCAGCCACGTACTTTTTACTGGGGACACATGTGCCCCTGCTACTGCCTCGCCTGGTCCCCAAGGTCAGACTTGCTCGAGGGAAGCATGGGACCGACCTTAGGGCTTGTTGCAGTCTTTAGGGAGGAGCAAAGAGAAAAGAGGAAGGGACGGAAGACGGAAGGAGGGGGGAAGAGAGATGGCAGTGCACGCAGGTGGCGCGAGGGACCCTGGCGCGAGCTCTCTGGCGCCGGAACATGCTCAGAAGTAGAGGCTGGAAGCTGGAAGGAGGCCTGAGCACCACAGCCTCGTGTGTCCTTTCTCGACACACTGGTGGGAAAGACAGCCTAGGAGCCCTGGGTGGAGGGAATGCGTGCACGTTGCGCATGAGCATCTCACAGCCTGGGTTGTGTTACTAACCACCCATTAAATGGGGAAAGTAGTTTGCAAGTTTTTCCAGACACTCTGCCATCTTTTTCTTTCCTCTACTGAGATTTGCAAATATTTTGTGGTAGTCTTTGGCACGTCCAAACTGCTGATCTGGGTTATAAGCAGACAGAAACTGGGCTGACTGGGCACAACCATGAGTAGGGATGATTATACTAAATCCCTGAATCCTTAAAAAAAAAAAATCCTGGCATGCTTTACCCTATCAGAGGCAGCTAGGCATGGGACACATCACCCTGAACTGATGAGATGACAAGGAAACCATGCTGTCTTAGCTTTTGAAAGCTTTTAGAAGATTTCATTTGATGTGACACAAGTTGCCCAGCTTTCCTCATCCCTGGTTTTATGGGCAGGAGACACTGGATCCTGAAGGACTGGCATGCTTTCCTTCCTCTTCACACTAAGTAAACCTTTTTAAAAAAATATATTTTATTGATTTTTTACAGAGTGGAATGGAGAGGGATAGAGAGTTAGAAACATCGATCAGCAGCTGCCTCCTCCACACCTCCTACTAGGGATGTGCCCGCAACCAAGGTACATGACCTTGACCGGAATCGAACCTGGGACCATTCAGTCCACAGGCCGACGCTCCATCCACTGAGCCAAACCGGTCAGGGCAAGTAAACCTTTTTGGTCCTTGCTCTTACCCACCCACACAGCAGGGAGGGGCTTGGGAAAAGGAGATCCATTATCTTCTGAAACTGATGATTCTCAGATTTGTAATACCAAATGACAAATAATTCTAATCAGGTTTCAGAAAATTCTGAAGATGTGATCCTCTATACTTCTAGAAAATGAATGTGTTCTAAGACTTTGAGCATGTTCTTTTCAAAATTAACCTAAGGGGGAAAAATGAGTAGTAGCTGTTTGTACATGGTGCTCTATAATGTTGATACCCACTCGTCTGGACCGCCATTTTCACAGCTAAAGCATTTTCAGGGAGTAAGCAGTATGGGATGGTATTTCCCATTTACTGGAAAAAATTGACTCAGTTAAGCTCATTTCACTGGGCTCTGCATAAAAGGATATTGGGGGCCTTGGCTGGTTTGGCTCAGTGGATAGAGCATCGGCTTGTGGACTGAAGGGTCCTGGGTTCGATTCCAGTCAAGGGCATGTACCTCAGTTGCATACTCCATCCCTGGGCTCTGGTTGGTATGTGTGCGGGCAGCAACCAATTAATGTGTCTCTCTCACATTGATGTTTCTCTCTGTGTGTCATTCCTTCTTATTTCCACTCTCTCTAAAAAATAAATGGGAAAATATCCTCAGGTGAGGATTAACAGCAACAAAAAGGATATTGGAGAACATGATGTGTAGGGATTGAAGTAGAAGCAAGCTTTTAATTATTAAAAACCATTTAGAAATGTTTATTGATAATACATTTTTTAAACATTTGAAACAATATCTAATTGGTCAAATAAAAATATGACCATGGGTCCCTTAAATAAACTATTTTAAGTAAATATGGAAAATAATTTCAATATCAATTTTTTTATTGTGGTAAAATGCACACAATATAAAAGTCACCATTTCAACCATTTCAAAGTATACACCTCAAGGGCATTTAGTCTTTCCCAGTGCTGTACAATCACTGCCACTGCTAGTCACAGAACACATTCCTCACCCTGGAAGGAAGCCTCATACACATAAAGCAGTCTTCAGCAATGCTGAAGCAGATTCTTTTTCAGTCAGTTGTTGGGGTATTTACATGAATAGTTTTTTTTTTAATTCTGTTAAGAGGTTGTCTTCAGGAGTCATCAGGTATGTTAGGCCCAATCATCTGGGATTGACTTGGCAACTGTAATGATCTCTGAATGTGGAAATGATGTGAAATCAAAAGTCTTTCCATTGTAAAAGGGGAACTTTGCCCATGAACAGGCTAAAGAGGCTGTTTAAAGGACAACATCATCACATACAGGTAAGCGTTTCAGTTTTCCAATGACTTAGTATTCCATTTCCCATCTTCCTTTTTTTTTTTTTTTTGTAAGTACATTTCTCATGTTTGTATTTGATTCTCTAGTATTTATTTGCACTAAAATAAAATGACACTTTCTTTTGTTCAGTATTAAATATGGACATTAACATGCTTTATATGCTTGAAAGATTATTCTTCCTTCTGCAACCTTTTACACTTTGAACCAAGTAAAGTTGTCAAGTAAACAGCAACAACAAAAAATTGAACATGAGAGGACATTTCTTCTGACTTTGAACTCTAATCCCCTAGTCCAAGCACCCTGAGTCATGGCCTCCCTGGGAATTCCTTCACTAGGGAATTGTTGCCTCCCTGCTCTGACCTTTCCCTCTTTCTTATCACCACTTTCTTGAACAATGTTCCATTCTTTGAGCTAACAAGTGTTGATTGAGCCACCTCAGTCTGACCTGGCTCAGATCACTGATTCCTGCCTGGGTGTTAGTGACAGATAACACTAATGCCTGAGCCTCTTACACTTCGTGCTGTCTAATTCTGATCCAAGAATCTGAGACACTGCCTTATCCAACTGGATGCCTTGCTAGTGACACAATTTGGGGCATCAGGAAAGCCATGCTAGGAGGATTTAAGGGGGACATTCACTGAGCTCTCTCTAGTCAACATAGTTACTGTTACAAACACCCCACTGTGGTATATATTATCAATCCAATTTCCCAGCTGGTAAAGCTGAGGCTAAAAAAATATCTTTTTAAGGCCATGAGCTAATAGGTACAGAGCAAGTACCCAAACCTAGGTCTGCCTGATTCCAAAGCTCGTATTCTTTCCAGAAGAGCAAATACACCTCTCTGAGCACTTCTTAAATCATACCACATTGATCCTGTATACTCAGTCCATACGTTAAGACTACCTCTGCTCCTTATAACTCATTTTCAGATTACGTTCATGTTCATTATTGTGGGAGTATTCTTTATTTTATTCATTTATTTATTCAGATAGAGCAATGCTTTACTCACATGGAGAAGAGATAGAGCAAAATCAACACCAGTGATGTGCAATGGTCCCTCTTGGCTAACCCCAGCTCCCTGCAGCCTTTCGGCCTGCAGGTAATCCTCTCCTGAAAGGCAGTGGTGTGCCTGAGGGCCATTGCCATAGATGCTTAAGCAGAACAAAGGAACAGGAGCTCTTCTTCAGCATGAAACAGAGAAGGATATTCTCACACAAGGTGATAAGCTTGGCACAGCCTGCAAGAACTCCTTATCTCTTAGTAAGGAAGTATTCCAGGCCCAAGGCTCATTCTTTTGTGGTTGAGTGGGGCTTTGAAATACTGCATGCATGAGACTGCCTCTCCCAACAATTCTTTATTGGAATTACTTGATTAAATGTCTTTCTTCCTAGTGGACTTTGCATTCCTCAAAGGTAGTGACCAGATCAGTGCTCACTGCACAGTAAATGTTGAATAAATGTCTCTTCACTGAAGAAAGGAAAGAATGAGGGATGAATGAATGAAGCTGTGAATTGCTGATCAGACAGCTGTCAGAGGGGAGAGAGTTTGGGAGGCTAGATGAAAGAAGATGAAGGGATTAAGAAAAAATACATACCCATATATATAGCACATATATATATATATACACACACACAGGCAACGATGTGGTGTTAGCCAGAGGGAAGGGGGGTTGAGGGGCAAGGTGGAGGTGGGCAAAGGGGAGCGAGGAGAATGGGAACAGAAAGAGACTTGGCTTGAGGCAGTGGGCACACAATGCAATGTGTAGATGATGTTTCCTTGAGTTGTACACTTTGCCAATGTCACCCTAATAAATTCATTTAAAAATATTTTAAAAAGAGAGAAAGAAGAGGTAAAAAGAGAAGGCAACTGCAGAAGTGCTAGTCTCAACATAATAAGATACCTGGAAGAGAACTAAGTTTAGCACCTGGCCAGTGGGAGAATAATTTAAAGCTGTATATCAAACACATCTGAGTAAGTGTGGGATTCAAGTTTGGACCTGGAAACATGTAAAAGCCTGAAATACTGACAGCATGATTGGGTAGGGATTCACTGGATTCTGACTAGTAAATTAGTTGCCTTTTAATTTAAAAAAATGTCTAGTAAGATTTTAGAATACAGACTAAGTTAGAGTGTTTAATTGGCCAGTAAATGACACAGGAGAAAAAAAAAAGGAGAGTGTGGCCTACTCATCTTCTTGGCCGGCAAACATTAAGGTGTATTCTAGAACAGGCTCTGTGGTGTGAGCTTGAACAGGTAACTTCACCTCTCTGGGCCTTGGCTTTCTTACCTGAGAAATAAATGGGCAGAAGAGATGGCCTCTCTGTCCCTGGCAGGTAAACCTCTATGATTTGGGTAGGGGCTTCTCCTTTGATGTCCGTGTCCCTATGCATTGCAGGGGGAGTAGGCTCAGCCTCTTGGCTCATGGAACCTGTGGCCAGCACTAGTGACATAATTTCTGGGTCCAGTGTACTATGAAAATGCAGGGCCCCTTGTTGAGTATCATTCAGAGTTTCAAGACTGTGACAGCACAGCATTAACCTCAGAATGGGGCTCTTGGGACATGGGCCCTGTGTGAGTGCCCGGCCACACCACCAGGGAGCTCACAGGCCCCTGCTGCATGTGGAAAGGGATGCTGTCTGGCTGGAGTAGGTCTGGGGCCCCAGCTAGCCTGGGGGAGGCAGGGATGTCCCTGTGGTTATGAGTTCCTTTCTCAGGAAAGTGGCTAATGGAGAAGCATAACTCACCAAGGAGGTACATGTCCCTGAAGCTGGCTTCCTTGCCTTACTTTTGAAATTAGCACTGAAAACAGCCATGTTGGACTGAAGAAAAATGGCTTGTTTGGGGGCCTAGACCAGAAAGGGTTATAAAAAAACATTGGAGTTAAAAATAAGCCTGTAGGTGTAGCTGCCCACAGATGCCCTTCGGAAGGGAGGTGGGGTGGAACAAGTAGGAGAAGGTGGGCCAGACCAGGAGAGCAGGGGCCTGTGGGAGGAGTTCTTTGGGAGCAGACAACCCTTAGCTGTCAGTAGCAAGGCTATTTCTATAGTTGCCAAGAGTACTGGAGCCCCTTTAGCTTGGAGGCAGAATCTGGGACTAACCAGGAGCCTGGAGCATCTGACGTTACATCAGACAGCAGCCTCACGCCAGCCTGCATCCTTCACATTCCTTATAGCACAAGAGAATCAGGAAAACTGTTTTTCTGACATCTGGATAAGATCAATACCAACTTAAGAAGTCATGGGGAATGGCGTAGGGGGAGATCGAGGATTGCTTTATAATAGAACTGTATGTGTTAAGCTGCACCCTCAAAACCCATCCATCATTTTCACAAAATATAAATCATTGGTCCCACAGAGATCCAGAGAGTGAATACTGCAGCTGAAACTATCCCAGCTGATGAAAAAGTTATTCCAAATTCATTCCTTGCAGACACAGATGCAGAATCTTCATATGTGATGGAGAAGACATTGAATGATAGACGAATATCTGTCATCTCCCCTCTGCGCCTTGATTTGTCTTTATCAGGCAGTGTTCCGCCCATGGACCTCAGGGCAATACAAGCTGCTCCAGGACAAGAACAGAATGTCCACCTCTGTCCAGAATTTAGCCATTGGGTCAGATCTGTGAGCCCTTGGACTTTTTAATAGCTATGTCATCACTTTCTCTCCCAGCTCTGAGGGTTTCCACTCAAGGAAACCAAGTCTACTTTCAGGGATAGAAACAGAGACTATTCCAGGAAGATCTTATGTCTAGAAATTTTTTCCTGCTCCCATTTCTCTACCCAGGAGAGAATAACATGTACCTCAATGGTGCATGTAGTTCATGGAATCCAGTTTTGTTAGAAACAAAACATTTTTTTGAAAAAAACAAAAACAAAAAACAAATCATTAAAATATAGCCCCAAGTACTTCTAGCCCTTTCCATTGGCAATCCTTGAAACCATCCCTGACCAAGGAAAATCAGTCCAGTGAGCAGAGGCTGCATCAATTGCAAAGGTACATATATTATGTTCTAAACTTTAAGTACATACTATCGCTATAAAAATATGCAAATAGATATATGCTTCTTGGTCTGAATCAGAGATGTTCAACAGTAGCACTATTGGCATTTTGGGCCAGATAATCCTTTGCGATGAGGACTGCTCTATACAATGAAGGATGTTTAAAAGTACCCCTGGCATCTGCTACTAGGTGCCTATAGCACTTCCCTCCCCAATTGTGGCAATCAAATGTCCTCTAGAGGGCAAAATTGACCCTGGTAGAGAACCACTTATCTATATGATGCAGCTAAGTCTAGGATTTATTAAAAAGCCTAAGAAAGCCACCTGTTGTTTCAATGTCCCAATAACAAGCTGTCATTTACTTTCTCTTTTTTTTCCCTAAACTGTATTCTTTAACAAGCCTAGAGTCTTTGATGTCATTGCATAAGGGCAATAGTTAGATCCTCTTTGAAAATGAACTAAACTAATAAATTCTACAGAAGAGGTTAGTCATCTGTTGAGGATGGGGAGGAGAGAAGCAAGAGATTGTCTGTAAATGTGTGTCTGAAGCATTTGGTACCAGCCTAGTCTCCTCTAATCCAGTGATGTGGGAGGCAGGGGTGGAATGTAATTGCGGTTCAGTTTTTGGAAACCTAATTAATTGCATCATAGACCATTTAGAGATCGTTTGCAGAGAGAAAGGACTTGTTCAGACATGGCACATTGATGATCACTGGATTTAGGAGAGGGTGTGCCTTGGATATGTGGACTCTAGTGTAGATTTTCCTGGCACAGCCATGGGTGAGAAAGAGTTTTCTTAGCTGATGATACTGAGATCCACACACACATAGCAAATATCGAATAATGTGGCTTCTGTGTAGCTTTTCCATGAGGACAAAGAGGCTTTGTCTGAGTAGTCCATCCACCTGTGTGACACAAGATGGCCCAGCTAAGAGGATTCTCAGATGACACAATGCGGTGTGAGGAGAATGGAAGCCTATCTGATCTCTATCATCAGAAGTGGTGCCTGCTTTTTGCCTTCCCACATCAGCACTGGCCTCTAACCCAAGCTTATAAAGAAGGAGAGGAGAGACGCCTCCAGACACGTGTGTACTTAAGACTTGCTCTATCCACCATGAGCCCCTGGACAAATATCATCAGTGTATGTCAGTCCATGTTATTTTATTTGGTCTTTACAACAAGCCTGTGAGGAGGGCATCTCTAGTTTTATTTGACAGCTGAGGAAACTGAGGCTTAGAGAAACTGAGTGACTTCCTCAGGACCCAGGGTTAGTAACTGGTAATTGGATTTCAGCCCTTTTGGACTCCAATTGCATTGTCCTTCTAAACACATCAGTTACCTTCTGGATAATCTTATCTGGATGCTCTCTAGAATCCTCTGGCCCCAGTGTTCAGAGGTGGGCAGTTTCAACACAATAAGAAAAGAGTTGAAACAGCTTGCCTCAGATACATGGATAATTCATTCAGGAAATATTTCCTGGGAGTCATGGGATAAAATAAGTGTTAGGGAATGTAACATGTGTTAAGCATGGTCTCCATGCTTAAAGGATCACACAGAGTTGAGAGGGAATTATCTGGCCCAAACTCCTTGTTTTGTAGATGTAGGTCACAGGGGAGATGAAATTCTATCCAGGATGTTGTGGTAGAAAAGAAAGGTAAGGACATATATGGAGGCATCATAAAGGAAAGACTATAGGCTGTGGTAGGTGAGTGAAGGTGCAGAGAGAAGGATGACTTTGGGTTGATGATGATACTATTGACAGAAACAAGGAGGACCAGAGAGGGCGCTAGTGCCAGGATGGTGAAAGGAAGGTGAATTTGTTTCTTCAGAAATTGGTATGTCAAGTAACTAGAAACTCCAATTGAGAATTCCAAGACCTGAGAAGAGAAGTCATATCCCAGAATTTGTTAAATCAGATCTCCAAGTGAGAGTCCTAGCATTAAACCCAGACACCCATGACAGGGCTCTGTTGTGCTCAACAGTTGCATTAGCTTCTTAGTTTAAGGCGGAGGAGGGGTGTTTCTCACATTACAGTCCATGCAAAGCTTAATGCCACAAATGTCAGAATCAACAGGTAAAATAACCAAAATAGCCAGAAAGAAGAACTGAAACTAGCATGACATTTATCAATGATCAATGTAAAGTCCCATGTTTATGTTCAGAAAATCAATTGCATCCTATAGAATTAACAAGAATAATAATATTGATATTAATTAAATATCATTTAAAAACTACTATTTTAAAATTCAATATTATAATGTGCCAGATTCACTATGTGTTATTGCTTCACAAAATAATTTATTTAATCCTTTCAGCAGCCATATGAGATTAATACTGTTATTATCTCTGTCTTATCAGCTGCAGAAAAGAAACTGGGACCAGGGAGATTAAGTAAACGGGCCTAAAGTTACATATGTGTCAGTCTGACTGAAAACTACTGTACTCTTTAACCAATACGATAAGACCTGTGGAGACTTGGCTTAACCAGACTCATGTCAAAGATCCTTTGCATTTGTAAAATAAGTGAACGTGTGTTTTCAGGTGCTACAAAGAAAATTACAAAAGCATAGATCATGAGTCTCTAGGGGGATATTAAAAGTACAAAAATATAAAATTTCCTTTTCAAAGTAGTTTCACTAACTTGAAAAGAACATAGTCAACGTAATCAGGATTGTAAATTTCAAATGTTTACCTAGAAGTATAAACTTTTTTAAAAATATATTTTATTGCTTTTTTACAGAGAGGAAGGGAGAAGGATAGAGAGTTAGAAACATCAATCAGCGACCTCCTGCACACCCCCTACTAGGGATGTGCCCACAGCCAAGGTACATGCCCTTGACCGGAATCGAACCTGGTTCCCTTCAGTCCTCAGGCCGACACTCTATCCACTGAGCCAAACTGGTTAGGGCTAGAAGTGTAAACTTTTTATGACCATAGGAATGTTTACTGTGGAAGGATTGAGAACCCAGGTTTTAGCTGGGTTTCTGATGGTATAATTATCTCATAAAATCCAGGGAAAATTATGGCTAATAATAAACTAGAAGATCCTGAGGGTTTATGAATTACTACTAACAGAGAAACCTACTTTCTGTAGTGCCCCAATGGGAGAGAAAAGGGGAGAATCTGTGCTCACACATTTCTGTTGTTCAATATAACTTAGCCACCTCACCTTCCTCAATTCTTCCATAACACAGTCTCTGGGTGATACTGATCCCCAACAGTGTTCATCGAGGAACCTTCTCTTTCTCCTTCATTCTGAGGATCCTTTGTTTCCTTCCAATCCTGCCTTCCCTCCTTTCCTTGGCTGATTCTGCTTTTCCTTCCTTCCTGGTCACTCCTTCTGCTCCAGTTTTTTTGTTTGTTTGTTTGTTTGTTTTTCAGCCCTGGGACTATATCCCTTAGATCAAGGTCGTCCCTTTTAGCCACTCTTGATCGATACTCACTATCTTTCCATGTTTGTGTCTAAGAATTTAAGCAAAGTCTCATATAAACTTTGATAATCCTAAGAGTGTGTATACACAACTCTCCACTTATATTGTCATCTGGTGCCAAATAATTGTACAGTTAGGCAACCTTTTGAATTGGTGTTAACCAGTTGGGACAGAGGATTTAAACCACAGGGATTAAGTATTTCATTTATCTATTTCTCACTCTCCCACGTAATTACAGAAAAACATGTAAGATGGTGCTTTAAGTCCATTGTGCTTACAATTTCATTTCTTTCAAAAGTTCCACGTTGACAGTGCACATTTTACCAAAACAGAGCAATTCTGTAAAGACAACTGAGTAACCAAGTGGAAAAGAAAAGTTATTTCTGCCTAAGCCGATGAGTGTAGTGTATGATTATCCACAATATAATTTTGTTTTTCTACCCCATAATCTATGGGTGTATATTACCTAGGACTGCTCTATGATCAAGCTGGACTTTGTCCCAAAGGGAGGGACCATCAAGTGACTTAGGTTCTATTGCTTTTCTTTAAATTCCCATTTGTATTTCCTGAAGGAGGTTCTAAGACTGAGTATACTCCAGGTTGTGGAATATCTCTGAGAATGACCTTTAAAAACTCTGCTGCTCATTTGAGAGAAGCCCTAATAGCCATTCCTTGTTAGTTTCTTGGGCATGTCTACCTCTTCTTCCCTTTCCCTCTTCACTGCTGTGCCCCAGATCCAGGCCTGCAACACTATATGCTTGGGTTACTTAACTCCCCCACCTACTGAGTCTCCCGCCTCCAGTTTCCCTCCCCCTCCAGTCCATCCTGCCAGCTTCCTATAAGTTTGTTGGTGTGACAGCTCTAACAGTAACCCATTCTCCAACCTTGTCCTTACTGTCCTTTGAGTGGAGGTACAGAGAGAAGGATGACTTTGGGTTGATGATGATACTATTGACAGAAACAAGGAGGGCACTAGTGCCAGGATGGTGAAAAGAAGGTGAATTTGTTTCTTCAGAAATTGGTATGTCAAGTAACTAGAAACTCCAATTGAGAATTCCAAGGCCTGAGAAGAGAAGTCATATCCCAGAATTTGTTAAATCAGATCTCCTCTACTCTGTTGTCTGTGCTGGGCAGAAAACTCTCACCGTCTCACCATGGACCTTCTGAAGTCCAGCTCCACGTGTCAGCTTCTGTATTTCCTCCCTCTCAGCATATAATGCTTTCCTTCTATGGTTATCTTAGCTACCTCTCAAAGCCTAGCTCTTCTTTCTAAAATTAAATTTATTGGGGTGACATTGGTTAATGAGGTTACGAAGGTTTCAAGTGTACAAGTCTGTGCTACATGATCTGTATATCTAACTAAAAAGCTTCTGCTCAGCGAAAGAAACCACCAACAAAACAAAAAGGCAACCAACCGAATAGAAGATATTTTCAAAGCCTAGCTCTTGAAGCAAGCACCTACTCCCGGAAACTTTCTCCAGCTACTCTAATTCCTTTCTTATATTACTACTTCCATTGTTTTCCTTGCTCCCCTTCCATGAGGATGTAGAAACTTGAGACCAAGGGCTTGACCGAGTGCCTTCTTGTCCCCTGTCCCTGCAGATCAGCCACAGACACCCAACAACATGCCCTCAAAATGGCTGACTTAGCGATACCGCCTACAGATTTCACATCAAGTTCACCTCCAACTGCATTTACCACGAACCTACCAGGCATACGGCCCATATTCTAACTATGAAGGGCTGTCCTTCTGCCAATGCCAGACTAATTTCTCTTAAATTTGGTCTCAAAAGTTTTAGTTCCTTGATATTTGTAATAACTTACTTGCTACACAAGTCACACCTTGAAAAACTGAAGTTCAAATGGTAGTTGGAATATAAAACAGTCATTGAACATTTAAAAGTTCCGTTCTCCAAAAACCATGGTGCCCTTACAATGAGACAAAAAGAAGACTTTCAAACTCAAAATCTGGGAAGTTATCTTTCCCATAGATCAAAGAAGTTTCTTGATCTTGCCCCTGGGTCATTTCTGATTTATTTGTTCTAAGTGGATTTTTATAGATAATTGTTACACTGACATAAGGACATGAGAAAAACACACCAAATCTCCCCAAAACACTTGTGGTATATATCCACAAAGTAAATTAATAAAATGATTACAACAACCCTTAACATTACATAGCAATCTACAATGAAATTCTTGAGGACCGGATTAGACTTTCTCTTAGCAAAAGCTTGCTGTATTCAGACTCTGAAAGCTGACCTTTTTGTAGAATATAAACTTTTGACATTTCTTTTTTTATTTTCTCTCCAGAGCTTTGCATTTTGTTATTGGCAACAGCCAGCTAGAACAAACCTACTTATTCCTACACACTTCTTAAAAAATCCTGCCCACTTCCCTATAGCAGTTGCCACCCACTGCCTTAGAACTAGAAAGTATTCTAGGATTTTAGTTTTTCTGAGCTGCAGTAAGATCATTGGGAAAAAAGCAGAAGAAGAAGGAGAAGAAGTAGAAAAAAAGTATTGATTGGGAAGAATCTTACCTCAACTTTTGACTGGCAGGGACAGTTATTTTATTAAGCTTGTCCATTCTTTTTGGTGACGATAAGAGCCACAAGTAACCGTCCAGTGGTAACGTCAGCAGTCCCTGGCCCTCCTAGGGAGTAGCATGATAAACCTTTGATCTCAAGGGCCCCAGTCACTTGAGTCTGATTTCTGAGAGTGCAGGCTGCTGGCAAACACCCTTGCACCAGGGAGAAGTAAAACTTGCTCGAACACATAGCTAAGTTTCATGTTTCTACATAATCATGTGATCTGGGGAGCCAGCCAGCTTGGCTGACTACTCCACGTTGTGTAAACTTTAATAGTGAAACCTATTGGACATGCAAATTTCTTTCCAGCTGCTTTCTTTTATAACCAGATTTGTAACCAGGTCAGGGCAAGCTCTGCTGGTCACTACTTCCTGTTGTCTCGAACACATCTAGTCCTATTTCCAGCAGGTGTCATGCTGTCCTCAGCAGTTTCCTGGGCTCAAGAAAAAGCAGAATAATCCATTCCATCTGAAGATTTCTTTGGAAACTTTATGCTCATTTGCATAAAGTCATGGGTAAACTTTTCCACTTAAAGATGGAAATTATATGAAAATAGCATTTTTATATTGTCCTGCTTGTCCCTTCCACCTTCCAAATATTTTTAAAGTATTTAAAATAAACTCCATCATAAGATGTGTGTCCTCCTTATCAGGTTGGTGGAGTCAGGAGTTATGCTGGTAGCCAGATACTTGCAAACAAAGCCAGCATGTACCCAAATGTCAGCTAACAAATCTAATAATCTCCCAACAATGCAATTCTGACATCAGGCCATTTGGAAGTTCCCTGAGAAACAGGGTGCCACTCTCCTCACTGCCTTTGTCCCCTCCTGCCCTCATCCACTGCTCACTATCATCTGCTCACCAGACCCAGTGGAGTGCAGACCTGGGAGCAGTAAGGGCCTCCCAAGCACAGCGGGTGGGGCGAGGAGCAGGGAGGAGGGAAGCACACCTGCCGAGGCTGACCCACCTGAGAGGTCCACTTGCCTTCTGGAAGACTTGACTATTCCTTTGACCTATTCTGAAAACCTCTGATTTGCTTGTCATTTAAGAGAGCAGAAGGCAGTTTAGGGTCAGGGAAGAAGGAAATGAGAGGGACCATTCCTTTTATACCTAGATGCACTCTCCTGTAGCCAGCAGGAATGTCCTGCTCACCTCTGTGAGTAGGAACACATTTCCCACGATTATCCAGGTGACCAGGCATCTTCCCAGTCTAAAGAATACACAGAAAGGACAAAGGACAAAGTAGAGGGCCCCCAGGTAATTCTCCTGGTACAGACCCAAGATAGAGGAGGAAGAGACAAAGGAGAGAAGACAAAAGGAAGAGAAGGAGGAGGAGGGACGCAGGGGTGGGGGTGCCAAAGCAGTAGCAATGGCAGAGGTGGAAGCAGTAGACAGACTTCTTCCCTCCTGTGCCTCACCTTTGTACAGAGGTTCTGCATTTCTCCAGGTACATCTTCATCATTCACACTCATGTACTATATCTGAATTTCTAGTTTGACCAGATGTTTAGGAGCTGAGTCCTCAGAGCTATTGAAGGGTAGGGCCCTTCTGCTTGGCCAAGCCACCGTATTGGCCAGTCCAGCGAGAGGGCAGACAATCTTCCTAAGAAAACATGAGAGCACTTGTCGCCTGCAATCATTTGTTTCCCCCCCAAAAAAAATCTCAATATTCTTGCAGTGTGTCCTGAAGGAGCTCCAAACCTCCTCCCACCCTCTTCCCAGAATTCCTAACTGAAATCAGTAGTCTAGGGTGATGAAGACACATATAATGTCATCAAGGATCAGGAAAACCAAGCTTCACTGAATGGAATGATGATAATCAGCTTATTCCTTCTAAATAATGGTAAAGTACACCAATCGGCCACTTGATTTTTCTCTCAACCAGAACTCTGCTCAGCACCTGGGCTGGCAACTTCTTATTTTCCCCAGAGAAAAAGACTGAGGGCAAGAGTTACACTTCTGCTTTTTCTTTTTACAGCCACTTGTCTTTCTTCTTTTTACTGTATTTAGTCTGACACGATAAGAATGAGAGTCTCCTTTTTCAGACTGGACACTTTGCCCCATGCGGTGTGTAGTGTGACAGACACAATGTTCCAGGCTGCCCCAACCATTCTGCAGGTGTAACCTGTTTCCCACGGAGGTCAGTGCAAGCATGGAAATTGAGGACACTGAGTCTTAGCCCACACTTATGAAAGGAATGAGATCACAAGATATGGTTTCCACAGCACATGCTAGAACAACATATCTAGGCTCACTGTGCCATATCTCTATCTACATGGCACAGTGAGCAAAGAAATTGATTAATCACAAGATTAATAGCTGAAAAATGGATAATCCCAACCTTAAAGAAAACTAAGAAGTCCTATACACTGCTGATAAAAATGTAAGCAGGTGTAATGACATACTTACCTATGACACAGCATGGGCTATAGATGTAACTGAGCACAAAGAGCATTCCATGTACATGAAGGTCATGCACAAGAATTGTCATTGAAGCATTATTTCTGATAGAAAATAAAAATAACTCAATTTCCTATCAACAAGAGAATGAATAGATTAGTTATGGCATATTCATGCAATGGAGTACTATTACACAGTGAAAAATGAGTGAACTACAATTGCATTAGTATGGATAAAAAATAATTTAAGCAATAAAGACAAGTTAAAAAGATCATATAGCATGATTACAGTTATGTTAATGTTAAAGACATATAAAACTAACTCATATAATTTATGACATGTACAGATATAGTCAAACCAAGGCAGGGAACGATAAATGTAAAATTCAGGAGAATGGTTACCAAGGAGTGGGATTGGAGTGAAGAGACACACAGGGCTTCAGTGGCAATGCCAGTGTCCTATTTTTTGAGAGGTGAGTATATAGGTGCCTACTGTAGGTATTAAATATTTAACAAAAACAAACAGAAGAAGATCTGGACTAGAATTATGGTCCAAAGCCAAGATCGCCTGCCTAAATCTCGGTTAGCTCTGTGAGATGATGAGTTTTGAGAACAAGAAGAGAGATAATATTGAAACTTGGGATTAAGACCAACCCTCATTTCTCTTGGGCTCTTCTCCTTGCATCTATTAATGATAACAAACAACAACATGCTTATTGAATGCTTTCATGTTTTTGTATTATGATGACATTCATTTTACAGGTGAAGAAACTGATTTATAGAGCCCAAAGTTATGCTACTCATCAGTGGAAGAGCTGAGATTCAAGCCTGTTTCCATAGTCTAAGCTGCCAATCAGATGGCTTTATCATTGCACAAGAGATCTGTGACTCAGTAGAGGACCTTGTCCTGGCATTAAAGCACCAACTTGACCATGACCATGAGGAATCACTTAGTCTCCCTGACCTCAGTTTCTCATCAAGTATAGGAAAGGGGATTCAAGGAGGGCTCAGGCTCCTTCTTGGCATCTGGACATTGGTCCATGTGCACATAAGTTGGATTCCACCAGTGGAAGCACTCTCTGTTTCCAGAGAAAGCTCGGATTGTCCATACTAGATTGCTTCCCAAAGCGGGGCTAGGTGTGTGGCAGCTTACAGAGCTGTGGAAGTAATCTGAGTCCTCACTGGAATTGGAAGATCAGCTATTGTTTACCCTCTCTGTCCTTCCATCCCCCTGCTGCAGGCTTTTCCCTTGCCAGGTCTGGTTTAGCAAACTGCCAAAAAAAGTAGACAGGGTGTAGCATTGGTACTACGCGGTATGGTTCTAACCATAACCTACTCCCATGATAGTCAGCCTCACAACAACTCTATGAATGGGTGTTATTATCATTCCCCATATTATGATCTGAAGCCTGAACCTCAGAAAGATGACATAATTTGCCAGATGCCACTCATCTTCCTGACTCCTGAGCCAGGAGCCTTAACCCCCAAACCATAATTCACTCTCTTTCCTCTCTTGTGCTGGCCTCCTTGGGGTGGGGTGGGGTGGGTATGTGTGTGTCCAGCAGGTACAGTGGCCCTGGTAGCTTTCTGATGCATGCAAACCAAAGTAGCAGGAGCTGGCTGGTTGTCAGACCCAGCTTGGTTAACTGGCCAGTGCCAGTTAGGGGCCCAGAAGGAGAAGGGAACCTGGCTAAGCCAGTGGAGAAAGTAACAGAAGAGACCATGGAAAGGCAGACAGAGAAAAGGAAGTGTGGCAGATGCTAGTAGCAGTGTGTCTGTTCTCCTTTGTGGGGCTTTGGGCTGGCAAAAAAGGGAGGAAGGGAGGGAGAAAGAAGGGAGAAAGAAGGAAGAAGAGAACAATTCTGTGACTTGAACAAATGGGAAAAGGCTCTTTAGATCTTAAGCTTTCACTTTCTGTGACACAAATCAGTTCCCTAGTTTATCTATTCAGTAAACTCAGTATTCTATACATCAAATTAGCCTGGAGTATAACCTCTGTATATTAGGAGAATGGCTTAGACGAAAACAGCCTTTCCTCATTGTATCAGTCCAAGTCCCTGGTCGGCAAGAACATTACAATAGTCTATGATCAGGATAGAAAATTCCTGGCCTATATGTCTGCTTTACCTCCTTCTTTCTCTTTTGTCCTCTGAGCCAATCTGCCAACAAAATTCTCCTTCATAATATTGCCACCGTTGCCCTGCTCTCACTCTCACCTGGGCCTCACCTGGATCACCACTCAACCTCCCATTACTTTCCTGTAGTCAGATCCAGGCCTTGTCCCCAGATAAGGAAGAAGAACTATAAATGGATAAAACCACGCCTCTGCTATATGTATATTATTTCCATAAGGCGATTAGAATTAAATTTGATTTACATATAGGACTGAAGTGATATGGAGCTAGATAATTGAGTTGTTTTATCATTGATTAGGTTTTATTTCCTTTAATATTTTGATAGGAAAATATTACACAAGATAAAATTTGCTTTTCTAACCATGCATCTGAAAGTCATACACCACCAAAGCTCAATTTACTTGATCTATATTTAAGGGTGATGTGTAGAATTTGAAAGGTTATTCACTTAACCTTTTCTAATCAGCCTTACTTAAACTACATCTTAAAAATTATCTGGAGGGCTCACAACCCTTGTAGTCAACCATGAAGGGTCCAGGAGTTGGGGGAGGTGCACTCATTTTAAGGCTATCCCAGACTCTCCAGTTACTTTTGGGCTGAGGATGACCTTGGTTTAAGTCAGGGTGCCATATCTATGTGCCCTATCAATGAGAACTGGATTTATCCTCTCTTCACAAAGCAAAGTAACCTCAACAATCTAACTCAAGCCATTTGAAGTACATAGCTTAAATCAGATAGCCACTGACCACTGAAAAATTAGCCCACAGTCAAGCCACAGTGACTAATGAACTAGGCCAGATTCACCTGTGGAATGTTATTCTAAACTAGAGGCCTGGTGCACAAAAATTTGTGCACTCAGGGGTTCCTCAGCCTGGCCTGTGCCCTCAAGCAATCTGGGACCCCTCGGGAAATGTCCACCTGCTGGCTTAGGCCCACTTCCTGGGGGATCAGGCCTAAGTTGGCAGTCAGACATCCCTCTGGAAGCCCAGGAACCCTCGGGGAATGTCCACTTGCCAGCGGGGAGCAGTCCTAAGCTGCAGTCAGACATCCTTAGTGGTGCTGAGGAGGCAGGAGAGGCTCCCACCACCACTGCTGTACTGGCAGCCATCAGCCTGGCTTGTGGCTGAGCAGAGTTCCCCTGTGGGAGTACACTGACCACCAGGGGCAGCTCCTGCATTGAGATTCTGCCCCCTGGTGGTCAATGTGTGTCATAGTGACCAGTCATTCCCAGTGGTTCTGCTGTTAGGGTCAATTTGCATATTACCCTTTTATTATATAGGATGTTTAGCAGAGAGAGACAAAAAGATGGCAATAAAGTTCAGCAAATGCTAAAGTCTGGCCCATAAAGAAAGGTGTGTGAGCTCAAGTAGTGTCACTGGGAAAGGAAAAGGTGGCAGAGCATGTTGTAGCAATTACACTCTTCAAATAACATACATCCATAGTTGAGTAGGCGGAACTTGTTAACATAAGAAAACTTAGAGGAAATTCATGTAGTTTGTAATGGGTGCAAAATATTGGAATAGAGATAAGAAAAGATATCCTAAAACACAGTACACACAGACATACATGCTCACGTGTGCAAGTTATTTTTCAGTTTAGCTCCTATATCTTCCTCTCCTGACTCCAGAGCAACACGTGGATTACAGGGCTCTAGAGGATCCAGCTATAGAATTCTGTGCTATTCAGAAAATATATGGCTAGCAAGACAGCATTCCTGTTTTCTCCTACATGGTCTGTGCATCCATGAGGAGTGACAACTTTAGAAGAAAACAAGTGTCTGATACTGTTACCAGACAGGGTCTAGGCCTGGAGTGGTTCTGCTTTGGGCCAGCCAGTAGTGTGTGGGTTCTTGACTCCGTGCAGGAAAGATTTCACAGTATGAGTCCAGGTGATTTTGAGATTATGTTTATTAAAACTGGGACAGTGCAGCAAAGGAAGGGCTTTGGTAGAAGAAGCAACGGAGAGAGCCTGGGCAGGACTGCTTTGGCTCACTGAGAAATGTAAGTCACAGTAAAATAGGTGAGCCAAGGTGGGGCTGCTGTTAGCTCACTGGAAAGTCAGAGAAAAATGGGCCTTGGAGGCAGGTTCAGGGGATTATCCTGGGATGAGCTGCCATTGCCTGTTGTCCTCCTGGATGCAAGTCTTGTGGGGACACTTAGAGTTTAGGAGAAAGACAGCGGAGATACTAGGCGTGGGTGTGCACTAGCGAGAGTGCACAGTAGGTCCTTTGTCTTGAGGCTGTTTATCTTTGGCAGGTGGGAATCTTTGTGGAGGTCTCAGGGGAGGGTCTTCACAGAATATTCATTAGCTTTCCAGGTGTGTCTTTGAATATGCTGGTTCATCACAATGTTCGTATAGAGGGGTCAGAGTTATTTTCTGGTTGTTTTTATTTTTAAAGAATGTTATCGAAGAGGGACTGAGGCCAGTCTGTCCTGGGATAATCTGTCATGTGTAAACAGTTTGCTCCTCAGTGTCCTTGGTTAGGGAAGATAAAACCTTGTGGTTCATTAGCTGCAAATTGCTCAAATGTTTGGCCTTGCTTAATTGCCTCAGTTTCCCTTATTCCAGTTGTCAAGGAATTTCCCTAGCTTCTTACTATCCCCCCACAATACTAATGATCATAACAAGAAATGGTACAGGAGACACTGGCATACTTGATTCTAGACCTAATCCTAACTGGTCTATGGTGGTTTCCATCACCTCCGTACATACCCTCACGCATCCAGGAGAGTCTAGTTCAGCTGCATCAGAGTCTAACATAGTAATCTGTCCAGGAGACTTCATAACAAGTAGTGGCTGGAGGCCGTCAGAGTCTGGGCACCACTGTCTTTTGGGACTATGTCTCTATGAAGAAGACACTTCCATTGTCAGGTTTAGCTGGAAACGGAGAAGATGAGGTGCGACTTGTCAGAACTGGGGGCAGAGGTTGCCGGGAAGCTATTCTCCTCCCATTGAAGTGTCTTATGCAGCATTCAAGCGGATGTCCCCACAGGGAGTTTCTGTTGGTTTTTCTGGAGTGATGCTTTTAATAATACGCTGTTGGGAAGAGAATATAATGTTACAAACATTCTTGTAACTTAATAGTACTGGGAAAATATTTCAATATTAATATTAAAACAGAGTTTGAATAGCATTTAATGGCATGTAATAGTAAATTGGAATAGTCTCTTTGACTTTCCTTAAGAAAGGAATTTCCAATTTATTCATTCTCAAGTAGGAATTAAACTAAAACATTCAGAAACCGTAAGCATCTGTAAACTAATTATGAAAGTCATTATATCACTAATGGGAGAAAATGAGAAGCCTTCAATGGCTTATAACCTGCCTTTGACAACCTGGAAAAATGTGTCTTTTTTTTTTTTTCTGGAAGGAGGAGGTTTCCTGTGGCCACACAGGGCTTGGGGCAAAGAGTGAGTAGCCTAAGCAATGGCTCGCTGTTGGATGCTTAGTTATGAGGGACCAGTATCACTGTATAAGTCGCCAGGAGGGGCTTCTGTCAATGACCTACTCAAGATGATTGTCCAGCCTTGAGACTTGCAGGCTGCAGGCGCATGTGCCACCCTCCAGATTACAGGGGAGCAAGTTGGTGGCTCGCTCCACAAACTCCGACCTTGTGTATGGCTAGGGCCCAAACAAGTTAAACAATTTACCATCCTCTTAGTCATTCTTTTACCCTTCCCAAAATTTCACATGAAGTCTCCTTCCCTCATAGATAAAATGTTACAGACCATTGAGTATGGTATTCATGAAGAATTATAGTCCCTTGGCAAAAAAAAATATGGCATGCTTTATCCCTCTCAGAGACCCAGCGTGCAGCCTGTTAAGGCTTTTTTGAAGTCCTGCAATAAAGAAACCGATTCACTTGCCTTTTTTCCAGCATTTGCCAAAACTTTTGAAACTCAATCTTTTCCCCGAGCATAGGCCTATTGATAACCCATGGAACTACTGCTCCCAAAAATACACTAACATTTGGCAAATGTTAGTCCAGTCCAATGAGCACATTTTAAAGGTGAAGAAACTCAGGCTCAGAGAGGGCGCATAACTTGCTATAGCTGATCAGGTCTTGTTCCTCCTGGTCCTCCTTGTCTGGCTGTATCATGATACTGATAATCCGCCATTCCCTCTCTGGTGACCTATGGCAATTTGCCTTGATCTATTACTAATAGCCCTATAATCAGCCTCACCTTTATTATTAATGGATCTGAGCTCTGTTAATGATATACCTTTGGGTAGCATTTCCTTACAACCAATGGGAGGGATTTGCAAGAAAGATGACAAATATTCGAGGTGTAGTCTGTGACCAAAGGATACTGACATTTATTAACCTGAGCTCCCACCCCTGACCTTGGCCTCTGGGTTTGAGTCAATAAACCAGTAGACCATCATGACTGCCATAAAGGACAACCTGAAGATATAAATGTAGTGACTTTAGGTAGGTCTGAGCATGCATTTCAAGCAACACCAGAGCCCAAGGCCCTTTGGGAGGAATGAGGTGGTGACAGGACAGGTTTGGATGCAAGAGTTTAATAATTCCTTGCAGAGTTCTGTTCACCTAGAATTCAGTTTCCTGTTTGTAAAAAAAAAAAAAAAAAAAGAACTCAGTTCTCAAGAAGAGCCGATGTTTAATTGCCTCATGTTCTCTTGTTTCACGTTTCCTTTGAAATGTTTTAGGAAGATGAGTGTATTGGTCCCTAAGGGCCCACAGACCATCCCATCTCAGTTCTGAGTTCATTAGAGAGGACCACCCCTCCTCGCTTTCCCCAAGTGTCACGTCACCCTTCCCTTTTAAGCTTATTCCTTTTTGAAAGCACCCACCCACAGACCTGTAAGTGACCTAGACTAGTTACTTTAGCAACACAGGATGGAAAATGGCAACTCACCTCTCCCTAACCTCTAGCACCAATGTCTGCATTTAGCAAATTCTTAATGGCAAACTGAGGACACAGAGAAACTGCACCTGAAGGAAAGGGCATTGGTCCAGGAAGCAGAAGGCCTGGATTCTGAGACTCCCTGTACTGTGTGTCCTTGGACAAGTCACTGAAGTAAGGAAATTTTGAGCAGCATTATTCTCAGTCCCTGTATCTCTGTCTCCTAATAATACCTGCCCACCCACCTCACAAGGTAGTTTGATAATCTACAAGGTAATTGGGATAATCTACATGAAGATGCTTGGAAAAAGACACGATCTCATACAAACTGTCAGGTTCTGTTATTAAAATTTTTACAGCCCATTATTAATTAAAGAAACAAACCTTGCTATAATGGCAACTTTTTAAAAACTCTAATGGCTTAAGCTAAAACTATGATGTTATTGCAACATCCTTATTTACTGATGGTTTTCAAAATAGCCCTTGTTACATTGCTGTTAGAAAAACGACCATGGACATTTCCCATCATGATCTCCACTTAAATCAAAATGTGTGTATTGCCCCAGACACCACCAATCTGATGTCCACACCAATGGCAAGCAGGAGGCAAAGTAGTTGTCCGGTAAGTTTAGGACGCTTCTCACACCCCGCGCTGCACACTATGGTGCTCTTGGGTTTCCAGCTCGCTCCTTTGCTGTTGTATTTGAGGCTTATGGGGAACGCCTGACAGTGACAGCCATCAGAGGTCTGCATGGTGTATGTGGGGGACTTACCTCCTGTGAATAGAACATAACATGCGAACACTTTTCTCTTCAGTTACCAGTCTGAACACACATGCACACGCACACAGGCACACACGCACACACCTCCTTCAGTGTCCCTGGAGTGACGATCAGCCGGTAAGTCATATATGTGGGGATGCAGATGAAAGACGAGGTTCCTATGCAGTAACCCAGGATGATACTCCAGTGAGGATAAGTGTACTGGAAAAGTCGTAACTGTGGCGGGCTCATCAAAAAACTGCAAATGACAAACTAAAACAGAAATTCCAAGAAACATTAAAAATAACATCTGTGCAGCCAGAGATAGTTCTGATATCATGAATACCAAGTGTAAAGCTAAGATACTTTCGGGAAATTCCCCAAATATGGTATATCTTAGATCGAACTCTCATACACAAAACTCACTGATTTCTGTGGCTAATTTTCTGCAAAAATAAAACACCCAGGTGCTTATCCTGATCCCCCTTCCACTTCCCACCTCAACCTCCACCGTGGGGGTGCCAAGGCCTCAGGATGTTATTTAAGGGAATTACAGCCCCGCTTTCGGGGCAAAGGGGAAGAGACTGGCATCCGTCAGAAGTGTTTGGGCTCCTCTGATCAGACAGTGGCGCGACAAGCTGGGCAGCCCCTCTGCGGCCCCTGCCAGGCTTTGGGCTTCCTATTCCTCTTTGCTTTGCTTTCATTTCCTCCTGCGCTCCTCGGCTGTGATTGCTTTTGGTCAGATGGAAGCTACTTATGTCCAGGGGAGATAATAAGGTTCTTAAGACCTGAAGAGGCCTTGGACTCCTGAAGGGGCCTTGGACTCTCTCCTGTCCATGACTCTGCTTTCTGCATTGCACCTGAGGTTTCAACAAGGCTGGCTGCGCCCCGAGGCGTCTCAACAATGAATGACTGCCTGCCTTAGGCCCTTATAATGAAAGGAATAATGGAGGGAAAACGCAGCTTAATACACTCTTTTCTTGAAAATTCAGTGAAAATTTTGACCAAGAAAAAGTCCATGTCATGCTTCCAACACTCCGGTTCTGAGTTTTCTTATTTCAGTTTGGTTTTTAGGGAAACCAATGGCATAAATATCAGTTTTTACCTAGTCTCTGCTATTATGAAATCAATATTGCTCTAGATTTAATTTAATTATTTTAATTAAAGAAGACAGTAATATAAATTATTTGTGTGGTTGCCTGGCTGGTGTGGCTCAGTGGTTGAGCATCAACCTATGAACCAGGAGGTTACGATTTGATTCCCTGTCAGGGCACATGCCTGGGTTTCAGGCTCGATCCCCAGCAGGGGGCGTGCAGGAGGCAGTCCATCAATGATTCTCTCTCATCATGGATGTTTCTATCTCCCTCTCCCTTCCTCTCTGATATATATATATATATATATATATATATATATATATATATATATTTAAAAATGGACACAATATTACTAGAACCCTTCCCAGGGCCTCAGGAGTGGCACAATAAACCCTTCCCTGGTCTTAAGCAGCTCTTACTTGTCATGTAACTTTGGATTCTTTACTTAACATCTCTAAGCCTCATTTTCCTTCAATATACAACAGGGAATTATTGTGAAGATTAAAAGAGCAATGGGTGTCAGTTTTGCACTAAGGCCTGGTCTTTAATGTTCAATAAATGTTATTTATCATCATCCCTGAACAGGGGAGTGAAGCAATAAGGTGACTGAGGCCCAGACGACTCTGTGGTGTCAGAAGGGTGTCTAACCATGGGGTCACAGCGACTGGGAGAGGACACAGGAGGGGCTTCTGAAGTGTTGGTCCTGTTTCTGCTTCTTGGTATTCTCTTGGCTACAAAAGTGTGCTCAATGTATAAAATTTCATTGAGATGTGCACTTAGGATTTATACCCTTTTCTGTCTATATGTTGCACTTCAATAAAATTTATTTTTATAAGTGTTTTCATGGATCTTTCTCCAGGGCCAGAGGAGGAGGAAAATGACAACTCACCAGGAGAAACAGAGGGCTGATGGCCATCCAGCAGATCCTCCAAAACCACCCGGGGCTGAAGCCCAGCATCGCCTTCACGTTGCTGCAGAACTGAGCGAGGCCTGCGGTCACCCAAAAGAGAGAGAGAGATTGACCGACAGGAAGAGGACATGGACTGTCTGACCCCTTGATTCTCAGAGAAGCAGCAGCTCTGAAATTCCTCATGGGAGGAGCTCAGAGCACCCATCTGTTCTGAAAGTGGGAAAGCGGGACTTGTCACAGAACTTCGTTTCATAGCAAGCAACACAGAGCCGGGGGAGTAGGTGACATTCGGGGAGAAGCCTAAAGCCCCCTCTTGGTGCCCACACTGCTTTTCTAAGGTCTCAGCGTGTATTTTATTTTATTGTTACTATACGAAAGAAACTTAAATTTGCCTAGGAGTGAGGAGCCTCCTCAACAGAGGCTGAGTTGGACCATGTTAACCATGTAGTGGAAACTTCCAGGAGAAAATTTTAACCGCAGTGCGGTCCATTTACGTGCCAGGTCACCATCCAGGTTCCTCTGTCAAGGTAACCGGCATGGAAGTAGAAGTGAGGCTCTGGCTGGTGAGAAATCGAGAAGGGGAAGGGAGGTAGCTCTGTGTTTACTTCCCTGAGAGCACCCAGCAGTACCTCGGGCAGCTCTGCAGTGATGCACACACTTTGTTGTCTGAACTGCTGAGGAGGTGGGGAGGCCTTTTTAAAAAAAAACAAAAAAAAAAAAAAACAAAAACTGAACTCATATGCAACTCAAAATATGGGGACCCCTTCTTCATGTTATGCAGAATGACGAACAGGCTAATGCTGATTTACTATCATAGACACTGGGAAAATGAATTTTCATTCATTTCTGAATGAAGTAATCACTTGTTGATTTCAAAGACGAAGACAGGCATCTCTGAACCTGGCTGTCTTTACTCACTTCAATTGTCAGTGCCCTCCCCATCCCACCCGGAGGCTCCTGGGACTCCTGCCAATGGACCGGTGTCAGCTCCTATCTGTGTGCCTGTTGGTTTCATCCTTATCAGATTCCATTCCAGGACCAGAGGAATTGTTGTTGTTTTTTTAGTTTCTTGGGTTTTTTTTAAAGTTTTTTGTTTGTTTGTTTTTTTAGGGCAGATAATCCAAACTGGAACATTCTTGCCTCTTCCCTAGAAACTAAGCTCCTAAACTCCGCCTCAGGGCTTGGAGGAAACCCTTACTTGCGAAATTTAAATTGAGGGCCACTCTGTACAACAGTCCACTCTGCAAATGCGTTCACTGTGCGCTGGTCCCTCCTGCTGTGTCCTGCTCTTAGAGCCAGCCAGGACCTTAAGCATCCACGGTGGGGTGAACTATCAGGAAACCGCTTTCGCCTGTCTCCACTGGGTAGACATTGAAACTCAGAAAGAAAACAATGTCCTCCCAAGGGTATGAGCAGCCTGCTGTAGAGAGCGCGAAGGAGATGGTGACCTGTTTTGGAAGCAGGTGCTCAGCTGAGCTTACCTTACAGGCCCAGCAGGAGGTGGCATCTTGCACACTGCCCTGCCCTTTAGTGAAATCAGCCCTTCTCTATTCTGGGGGCTTCGGGCTGATGTAGAAAGGACAGTGGCTGGTGGAAGGAAGCATCTTACCATAGAACCAGAACACAGCAACGGCTTCTAACAGGGCAACGGTGAGCACCGCGGGCCCTGTGGCGTACTCCTCCAGCAGCTTCACCACGTAGGCCCCGCCCTGGAAAGGAGATCCGGGCCCTGGTTAGGGGCCCTCTGAGGCATCGCCTCTGCTTTACCGTAGGGGCCAAAAGAAGCTTCTTAACTAAGGATAATTCTGGAAAATGCTCACCTTGGACCTAATGTAAGTACCTCTCAGCCTGGCCTTCTCGGGCTGGGCCAGATTTCACCCCATCAGACACCTCTGCCTCCCTAGGGAGCACTCTCTTGTCTCCTCTCCACACGGAGTTCTAGGAGACGGACTCAAAAGGGGCTTGGTCAACTTTCAATTTACCAAACACCTACTGTGTACTCTACCTGGAAGAATCCCGGTCCCTAATGACTGAATCTGGGAGAGTCCATAATACCAGGCCCACCGAGCACCTTGGTCACACGTCTGCCTTCTGTCCTAACGCACAAATCCCTTGGGTCCTGCTCAGGATGTCACCATCCACCGAAGCTCCAGACTTTGGAGTCATGGCTTGAAGATGCGTATCTGCAAAATCTGCCCTGAGTCAGGACACAAGCCCAGGATGCCTGTGGGTACTGTCTAATGCCCGTTTTACAGTACTTGCTTCATCTAGCAACAAACAAACAAACAAACAAACAAATACTTCTTCGCCATTACGAATTCTCCGGAGGAGACAAGGTGACATTACAAACATGGGACACCAGCCTCCAGATGTCCCGCATATCAAGACATGAGGGCACTATTGCTGTGAAAGCAGCTCTAAGAGCTGGAAATAAACTGGAAAAGTAAATCTTAATGTTCCTCTGGATATCCTGCCAGCCCTGAAATCTAGTTGGATTTTCTGTACAATGTGAAGGGCCCCCGGATAACTAGCACAGATTCTACACACAGGTGCCGCAGACCCATCTTTTCTTTTCATTCTCGATGGCAAGCTTCTCACAAGCAGCCACAACCTTTTACAAACCCTCGCTTTGGGCCCAAAGCCGGGGCACCATGTGGGATGGGAGGGAAGGAATGGCTTCGTGTCGTGTTCTGTTGCCTCCGGGGAGGCTGACTCAAAGCTGAGGGTCGTGGTACTCACAAAGGTCAGGGTGACCAGGGACCCAAAGAAGCAGGTAATGACCACACCCAGCACAAACAACTCCCGGCGCTTGGACCAGATGTGGGGGAACTCATCCAGCACACCGGTGACCACCGCCTCCAAGCCTGCAAACTGAGAGACACACACAGATGGTCACAGGGAGGCTTTGGGACAAATCCGTTACCTTCTAGGACAGCGAACAGGAGGGAGGGATTAAGACTGCTGAGTGACCAGCCAAGCTGGACATGACCAGTTCCCCCTATTCACCAGCCCTCACTGGAAAGTATAGTTTTCTGTCTATACTGTCACTTGGAACCCATCGCAAAGGCCATGAAGGAAAGAAAATATAGCACATGAACAGGACTTTTTATGTGAGGGCTCTTGGGGAGCCTTTAGTTGCACCAGAAAAGCCAACTCAAAGCAAAGAGCAAAGCATCGAGCGGAATGTTGGGTGGCAGGGCACTGAGACACAGAGGGACTTTGCCCTGGCCATCACGCCAAGCTGCTGCCATCTGGTCAAGACACAGTGGACAGTGATAACATTTTCCATGTGCTGAGCTTGTGTACATACGCACAGTCACCCCACTTATGACTCCCTAGGATACTAGAGGGTGATAAGCACAGTTGATGAGGAGTGAACAATGGGCTGGGGGAGCTCCTAGGGGGGCAGGCCAGGATGGAAAAGAGTGGGTTCAACTTCCTCCTTCCCCTCCCCTTCCTCCTTCCCTCCTTTCTCCCCTCTTCTTCTGCTTCCCCAGAGCCAGATTTCCCTTCCCATTCACTCACTGTGCTATCCAAGCCCAGTGTGATCAACATCAAGAAGAAGATGATGGCAAAGAATGTGGACGCCGGCATGTTGGCGATGGCTTCTGCATACGCGATGAAGAGAAGAGTGGGGCCTGAGACAGAGGGGAGAGAGGAGAAGCCCGCAGTGTAGTGAAGGCCCCAGTACTGCTGGGTACAAGGGAGCCACCCCATTCCCACCATGGCCTGGAAAGGGTTGAGCTTTCCAAGGCATTAAATTTCTCTAACATCTTTGAAAAATTTTAAAGAAACATTTAGAAATCACTCAAAAGTTAGATACTGAAGAGATCTGAGGAGCAGCAAAGCAATTCATGGGGAGTAAGGGACCTAAACAGAACAAGGGTCCTACCCGCGTCCTTGGCCACCTCGGACACATCTTCCTTCCGCATCTCAGCCATGTAGCCGAGCACCGTGAAAATGACGAACCCCGAGAGCAAGCTCGTGGTGCAGTTCACCGCACTGGTCACCAGGGCGTCTCTGGAGCGGAAAACCCAAGGGGACTGAGACATTTCCCAATCAGGAGTCTGAGGAGCATCTGCCTCCAGCTGTGGTAAGGGTGAGCGGGCTGAGCTCACAGGGACTTCAAGCCTGTGCTGGTGTCCCCTCCCCTCCTCCCAGCCTCGAAGCACAAGCTGCCATTGTTGGCACACATGGCAGGGAGGACCGCAGGTTCGCAGGTTCGGGGTGGGTTACAGTCCTGCTGCGAACCAGCATAGCACCCGCCCCTCGGTTTCAAACACAGCTGCTCTGAAGTGGGGCCTGGGCTGGAACCCAGAAGGGGACCTTGGCCTCACATTTGTTAATTCCTCATGTGCAAACGAGGTTACAAGGCTGCCAAATGATATCCTGACATTTTTAACAGAAGAGCTCATCGTCGGGCTTCTGTCTGGTGTCCTAACGCAAAGCTATATCTCTTGGGTTGTATGTAAATTCATTTAAAACACACACACACACACACACACACTCACACAAACAAGTTCTGTAATTATCTTATGAATAGCATAATTTGATTGCTGCACCTTGCCATCTGCGATAGAGCATTAAAACAAAGCCTACTCTGAAGATGATGAGTGTTATTTAAGTCATAATTGGTGCAATTCTCTCTGTTTTGTCAACATTTCTGAAATAAGCTTTGCCACAAAAATTATGGCATTTTGTGTTGGTCAACATAGTTCAATCATACTTTTTGTGCATATATAGGATGTCCCCAAAAATGTATACACATACATTGTTGATAGCTCAATTAATGTCTTTTTCTTTTCAGATTTAATCTATGGGAAATAATTATTCAAAGTATGTATGCATTTTTGGGGGGGCATTCTGTATACATAAACAAATTATCCCATTATAATTGTGTTGTTAAATACAATAAGTCAAATATAAACATTTAGTGTCTGTGGTAACTTTTGTAAGCCTGCTTTAGAATTTCTGAATTAATGTTTTTAGTATACAGAGACTCTCACAAAGTAGAAGTGGCCCTCTCTCAACCCCTGAGTGGCCCGGATGAGGCTCTGGCCACGGGTGAATTGGTCAGGAACCTGTGGCACCTCTGAGGGTCAGAGTGTCACAGCCAGGTTGGAGGCCATAGGTTCTCCAGACCAGTTGACTTATATTCATCCCACTTTGCAGCTTTGCTGGGAGGGCTCATGATACTCACTGGTAACAGTTGTTGTTGAACTTGTTGTAGCTAGCAAAAGCCAGTAGGACTCCAAAGCCAGGACCGAGAGAGAAGAAGATCTGAGAGGCAGCAGCTACCCACACCTGGAACACAGCAGAGGTAAGGTAAGGGCTGAGATCTGGGCCAACACTGGGTGCCAGCAGGGCCAGCACCCTCGTGCTTCCATGTGGCTGTGTGCAGACACAAAGAAGCAGCTCTTCAAGGCTCGTCCCAGGGATGGCCTCTTCTCAGATGCAAACAAATGCGATTTCTCGTCTTATCATTTAGGCATAAACCAATCCAGGGCCCTCAGCTGTAATTTCTATGCTTGTATTTCTGATTTAAAGCATCATTGCAAACTTGCCATTGAACCCAAATTTTACTTGTTGCTACTATCTTATTTGGAGGACTAGTTTCACTTAGTAAAATGACAGAGAGGTGCACATCCATCATTTTCCTCATCATCTTACCTCTGTCTCCAGGAGTTTCTGCCAGTTTGGTTTCAAGTAGAAGAGAACACCCCTCCAGGCTCCGGGGAGGGTGGCCCCCCTCACCAGCAGGACCAAAAGGACAATGTAAGGGAAGGTGGCTGTCACCCACACCACCTGTGAGGAGGAGACACAGGTTATCCCCACATGCCTGTTGGTGTCTTTTATTCTTCAAAACCTCTAAGAAAGGAGGTCTCCCTTTCTTTCTTTTCCTTTTTTCCTGTATTTTTAGGAGGCAGGGTGGTGTGGCAGAAAGATCACAGCTTTTGGAATCAGCCAGGGATCTGATCCACTGCTTGCTGGTACTACCTAACACCAAACACACTCCCCACGTGTAAGTGGGTGAAGTATGTAGCAGGAAACGATCAATAGCCAGTGTGTATAAAGCACTGGACATGGTCCCACGAGGGGTTTTAATAAGTTATTGCCACCATTATTAATTGTGACACTAACAGGGGGTTAAAGAAATTTTTTTAGAAATCATGTAATCATTCTTGGGATTGGCCCATTTCTAGAATTTTCTAACCGATTTGGTGAAGAGAGATTGAGCATCATGGGATATGTCTGGTGTAGAAGGAAATGTCCCTGTCTGTGGCTGTCTGGGCTACTGAGTTCTGAATTTGAGAGCCTCTGGGGCCGCTTGGCAAGCCTGGATCAGCAGTCAGAGTCTCCTCACCTTTCCAGATGTTTTGACGCCTTTCCAGATGCTAAAGTAGATAACAGTGAAGATCAGCATGATGCAGAGGAGAAGCTGCCAGCTGATGCTGCCCAGGTCCTGGAGTCCCGTAGACCGGTGGATCTGTAGGATGTGGCGCCTGGAGTGAAAGAGACAGAAAGGTCCAGGAGATGGTACAAGCAGTGACCTGAGCACAGCAGGAGGTGCCAAGAGAAGGAATGGACACGGCACTGCAAGCACCAAGTAGTCACTAAGCCTCAGCAAGAGCTGGGATGGGCTCTGCCCATCCTGAAGGAGAGACCAACACATTCAGCCGACCAGCCCCGGGGAACATGCTCAGCCCAAAGGCAGTCTTCAGGTCTCTCCTTGCCTGGCTCGGGCCTGATCAACCAGGGGACGTGACCAACATGACTGGCTTCAGGGCCATGAGGATTTGTATGTGTGGGTAGAAGGCCCCTTCCCCACCCTGAACGAGCACTCTCTTTGGGCTGCCATTGCCAAATTCCAAGATTAAGGATTACTCCCTACTCCCTACTTCCAAAGGGTAGGTCCCACTTAGGAAGTGAACACATGAAACTAGACACCATGTGACTATATTCAAACTATTGAAGTGGTCAGAGGCTTGGCTTCCATGACACCGGCTGGGAGGAGGGCCCAGGAGGAAGGGAGGTTGGAGCAGGGGAGGAATTTTGGAATGTGACGATAGGGATCGTCCTGGGCATGTCAGAGCTGCCTGGCATGGCACATCGGAAAGGACCAGATGGCACAGACAGCCAGGTTACAAGCACTCAAGGTAGAGTGCCCCAACTCCCAGATCCAGTCTGGGCCAAACCCTGGGGGTGTGGCCCGCCCTCAACAGGTGACCCTTTCACTTTCAGGCACTTACGTGTAAAATTCCTCCGCAGGGGATGTGGAGTGGAGTGTCCAGGTGATGTTGTCCTCCGAGAAGTAGTTGGTGCAGTTGCCAGTGTTCCAGGAGTTCTTGCAGTTGGTCCAGGGCAGCTGGGCGGTGAAGGAGGAGAAGAGGTAGTAGAGTGCCCAGGCCATGATGGTGTTGTAGTAGAAGGCGGTGTAAAGGGCAATGATGCAGGTGGTGTAACCAATCCCTGGGACAGAGGGTGAGGGAAGCCAAGTGTAAGAGGCAGCCCAACAGTGAAAGACGGAACAGGGCATTGGAGGGCACTGTGGCGGGGGAGGGGATGGGAGGGGGGTGCCACTCCGGGAGGCGGTGGAAAAGGGGCGATGTGGAAAAATGACTTACATGGGTTTGCAAGGTCACATCCTTCAGAAATTGTGTGTGTTGTGCTGTTAATGCTTTTAAGTTTTTCTATTCAGTTTACTTTTGATGGCCATTTATTCTGTTTCCCTTTAATAGTCTCCTACCTCTTGAGCAGTCAAAACTTCATTATTGTGCTCAGGTGATCTCCCAGGGTTACCGAAGGCCTAACTCCAGAAGGCCCCAGTTCCCGCCCAGTGATGGAAATCACCACTTCTTGGAAAACCCACCCACTCAAGCCTTTGTGTTACCTTTGAAAATCGGGCAGACTTTCCTCCACACTGAAATGCACCCGTTTCGGTGGTACTGGCCCAGCGCAAGCTCCATGTAGAAGAGTGGGATCCCCCCAAAAATGGCCATGATGGTGTAGGGGATAAGGAACGCCCCTGAGGCAGATGAAAGACAATGTTACTCCCCGCCCTCATCTGTCCCAGGAAGGTCCAGCTGACCTGCACACCAGGGTCCACACCGGGAACCTCAGAGCCGCCTGGTGCTCAGCATCATGGACCATGTCCCTATGCTGAGTGACCCCACACTGTGCTCCACTGGTCTTGGTGCTTTGCCAGTAGCAGCAGACGTAGCTGCACAGTGCAAGTGAGGTTTTGGAGGAGGCAGAGAGCAAACGAAACAAAAGCTGGGCTTGGGAGTCAACAGAACAGGCACTGGGATGAACCAGTTCCACTTCTAACTGCCTGGAGGCCCCGAGCCGCGTCTCCTCTCTGAGTATTGGCTGCCCTATCAAATGACTGTGTTGGGGAGAGCTGAGGTTCCCAAGCCCAGTCATTCATCGCACTCACTGGTGGGCTTAAAAACACACATCTACCCAGACTTCCTGAAGCAGAAGCGCCAGATATGGGTCTCACAAAAAGTGTTTAAGCTCCCCAGGGGATTCTGACGCAACCAGTCCGTGGACAGGCATTTGGGAACCTTGGATCAGATCTCCGTGACAAACTGCCTCCATAATCTACAACTCACTGACTTAGAACTTTGTTCACTATTGATTATCGATAGCGAGCTGTTTTCTCTAATTCCACTGAGCCAGAACACTCCCTCCTGGGCCACGTTGGCAGATGTGGCTGAACGGGGTAATTTGTCACAGACTGAGAAAGGGCAGAGTGGCTGCGTGTCTGGCGATGCTGGTCTCTCACGGTCGAGGCAGAATGTGGAAATGCCAAGTTAAGGCCGCTCACTCGCCTGCAACATGAGTTTTAGCCCAAAGGATGGCTGAGCTGTGATTTTCCCCGACAACTCACCCTCCCATTAAGTGCCTTGAACCTAGAAGCCTGAAGTCAGTGTCACTCAGAAAGATCCCACCTCACTTACAAGCTGGGGAAATCTGGATTGAGAATAAGAACCATGTTGTGTTCTCTTGGTGGCATTTGTCCAAAGGGCTTTTGCTTGCCTGACTTCACCGCCGGGAATGAGTGTAGCGCTGGTGACCCAGCGCCTTCAGTAACACTCAGGCTAAAGGTGAGTCCTTCCAAGCTGGAGATAAGGCTCTGCTCCTCCCAGGCAGGGAGTGCTGGGCTTCCCTCCCCTCGACAGGAAGGAGCTGCTTTTGCAGCTGCGTGGACCATGGCCCTTAAAAGCAGCCAACACAGGCAGTTCTGTGTTAAACGATGGACACAAATGAGTTACATCCTCCCACAGCCCCCTCCCCCGCAACCTCATTTTAGCTGCCCTCCCAGATCTGTTGCCAGACCTCCTGTCACATATCAACTGATTTGACTGCCATCTCTCACCCTTTTCCTATTCTGATAGCAAGTCCAATGTCAGTCCCCTACCTACTCACTCCCCTCTTTGGGGCTCCCATATCCCATGCCTACTATTTTTCATAATCTACAAGTTCGCTGCTCTGAAGGGGATAGGGGTAGAAGGAGGAACAAGAAATAGACGCTGGCCTCAAAAACCTAACCCTTTTTTTGGAGACTTGAGACACATCCATGCATGGCTTGGGGTTGGTATTAATGTCATGCTTGTCTGGGTTCAGCTCTGGATCATGCCCAGGCTGTGACTTAAGACTCTGGATCTGAGCTGACACCCTTCTCTGGTCTCACACAAGTCCAAAGGCCCAGAAGGGTCTGGACCCTACAGCTACCACCCATTTTTTTTCTGCCACAGATCTCCCCTCTCTGGACTCCTTGGAGCAGAATCTGCCAGCAGGAGTGAAGGAGTTCAGCACAGTGTAGCTGGCGATCCCCACATCTCGCTGGGTGGAAGCGGAGCTTGGAAAATGCAGGGAGGAGAAGGGAGCACTAATGATGGCGGATGATGCTGAAGATCTGCTAAGGTCAGGTTTCAGAGATTTCACCCAGCTTCACAGCTCAGAGAGCCTCAGACATGCAGACTTAGTCTGGAGATTTATCTTTTAGATAAGTTTCTATGTCTACGCAATCATGTTCCCAGACTCATATTGGTTAAGCAAGACAGAAAAGATTGCTCGTGGCCCATGATACTGACCCCCTCCATTCTGGTAGCATATGTAGGGAAAGCGCCAGACGTTGCCCAGGTCCACGGCATAGCCAATGACCGACAGGAGGAAATCCATCTTCTTGCCCCAGGTCTCCCGTTCCTCTTGGTGAACCTCAGCCACTAGGGCGGTGGTGGCAGCTGGGATGGAAAGCGGAGTGTCATCTGCACTGGGGCTTGGAACCACTGAGTACCCATTGGAGATCTGGCCGAACTCCACCTTATCCCCAGGGGTGGGGACGCCCTTCTGTAGAATCCCATTTTCCTGACAGTCTTCTCCATCCTTGCACAGTGATGGCTGCTTCCAGGAATTTAAAGATATGCTCTCCATCCTGTTGGCTAATAGATGGTGCTGAAGCCCATCTGCCAGGAACCTGAACTGAACTCTTGGTGCACGATCTGTGGGGGAATTCTTGGTGCACGATCTATGTCAACGGGATTGAGAGCTCTGCTGGAAAGGCACACAGAGAAAGGAGAATAGAATTAAGCATTTTACTTGGCTTTGGTATTATCTCATCATACATCTAAACTACACTGGTTAATGGGATTACAAGTGCATCTGTTAAATGTGAGACATCCTATTTGCTCTGAGAGCCAATAAAATCAACTACACTTTTCAACCTATACAAGATATCAAACCACAATGAAGTAATTTGAAAAGGAAAAACAAAACAAAACAAAAATATGCAATAGCCCTGGCCAGTTCGACTCAATTGATTGAGTGACAACCCGTGTACCAAAGGGTCGCCATTTCTAATCCTGGTCAGGGCACATGCCCAGGTTGCCGGTTTGACTCCCAGTCAGTGTGCATGTGGAGGCAGACGGTCGATGTTTCTCTCTCCTAGACCCTTCTTCACTCTCTAATATCAATAAAAAACATATTTGTTTTTTTTTAAAGGTTTTTTTATATAAAAAAAACCCACAGCAAATCACCCAGGTCCTTCCCAGACTCTATTTGAGAACAGAGTATTGACTTTACTTGGGACTGGAATCTCATGCTGCAGTTTACCAGTAACGCGAAGAATGTAAGAGGAGGGCTTTCTTCAACAGAGCTCCCCGGAGTACTCACTTGGTCCTGGATGTTGTGCTGGGAAACAACAAATAAAGAGGCAGTTTTGGCCTGCAAGTAGATAAGGACAATCGTTTCATGTAAGCTGGACACTCAAAGGGTATTTTATGGAAGCTATAGGTATTTACATGAAGAGGAAAATATAAAGATAGAGGTGAAAAGGCCTCCCTTTATGAGGCACCCGCAGCTCCTGAGCTTTGGACTTTTTCACTCTCCCTGTCACCAGCTCTTAGAAGCCTTTGGGCAGCTTCTAGCTGGCTTCTGGCTGTGTTCAGTCCATCTGTGCTTCTTTCTATCTTCCCTAAGGTCCTACCGGGCCTTACACAGCACTGCTGCTCACCATTCATTCTTCTTGCCATTCCCAGCAACTCCTGTGGCTAACCCACTTGTTATTCTGCAATAGTGGGCAGCGGGGCACCTCTGATTCACTCCAGAAGATCCAGAGAAAGTAGGTTGGCAGCTACAGATGCCGGTATGGCTGGTACCTCTGTCCTCACACACCGTGGTGGAGAGGGCTGGGCCAGGCCCCCCGAGCCTTCATATCACTGTCGTGTGTCGGGGTGTAGGAAGTCAGCTCAGCTCGCTCTCCTCTGGAGTGAGGTCTGAGACGTCAAACATGGGGTTGAAATTCGAGCCCTTTTGGACTTTAAACCTATTCCTGTTATAAAATAGTAAGCTACCAAAACCTTCCAGCTAATTTCATTTCTTCTGGGCCTGAACTTTTCAAACTCTGGAAATAGTGTGGGAGTTGAAACATGTTTCTGCTTAGCTCTTAGCTTTCTAGGAAAAAACATCTAGGGATGACTGCCATCCTATTCAAGACTGCAAAGATTTATACTAACTTTGCAAATCCAACAGTTGGAGGATGGCTAGGAATTGGTAGCTAATAAAAACGGCAGTGTATGTGGCGTACATATTTGGGACTTTTAGTGAACATAACTATCACACATGGGAATGTAAAGACAAAACACAATGAGTGCAACATTAGAACACAATGCAGTAGCTTCACACTGATGACTATATACACAAATATCATGGCAAGAATTAGACATGAACACCAGAGACACAAGTAATTGGAGTTTGAAGCTTGTTGGGTTCTTTTTTTTCTGTACAGTAGAGAATAAAAATTTTAAAGGGATTGATTGTTGCCAAAAATATTATAGCAACAAAAGAGAAACCAGTTCTATGGAGGTAGAGGGTGTGTGTACGAAAGGGGTGCGGTAGGTGTACTGGTTTCTACCTTATCTAGCTGTTTGGTCCCCACCCCTGACCTTATCCTGGGCTCAAGGACACAAATACCACTCACAGAAGAATACAAATTTCTGACAAAGAGTGATCTAAATAAAACCCCATTCTAATCATGTTTATGCTGCTGTCCAGCCTCTCCCTGCTCCCTGGGACCTCAACTAGACCTGATGAACTTTTGAAATAACTACACATTCTCTCATCCACCATAAATAACTATGAGGCCAAGAAAGTTTTCTCTCTCTCTCTCTCTCTCTCTCTCTCTCTCTCTCTCTCAGAGAGAAAGGTGGAATGTCAATATATTTAAGTATACAGCTAAATTCAACCTAAACTTGGTAGTCTCTGGCTGCATTGCTTGAAGAAGGCCTCTGTACTCGCCTCCATTCTATATTAACAACATGCTTTCCACATTAAACACTGAAGAGCTGGACGATCAGATGGCAGAAGTAAAGAGCTTTACAACACGCAACCAGACAGCACCCGCGATGGAACCCCCCGTGACGGAGGCCTCCTAGCCTGATCTTTCTTTCTCCACCTTCAAAACTTTACTCAAAATAGTCTTCTTCTCATCTTTAGAACTGAAACATTCCTCTCATTTAAAATGAACCTTAAAGAGTATCACCCAACCTTTCTCCGGCATGTCCACCCTGGTCAATGGGAGGGAAACTTCATCCCTTTCTGAGAATACACTGGTAGGGGAAAAACATTTACTGGTAGCCATCCTAGTGACTCATCCCCTTCCTGCTGCAGTGGTCGAGTGATTTGTTCTAGACTTCACGGGCTTTCTCCCTTGGAGCACTCTGCAGGAAAGTTGAAAAATGTATGTGTTGCTGCATTTTTTGAGGGCCACGTGTCTTCAGGGTCTTCAGGGCCTCAGCCCCCAAGGCATTTATCTGATCTTTTTTCTCTTTTTATAAAATATACTAGGGGCCCGGTGCACAAAAATTTGTGCACTGGGGGGGGGGCATTCCTCAGCCCCGCCTGTGCCCTTTCGCAGTTTGGGACCCCTCTGGGGATGTCCACCTGCTGATGTGCCTGGCCAGCCTGCGTGAGGGGCCAATGTCTGTTTGCAGGCTGGCCAAGCTGCCCAGTGGAGACCCTCACCTCAGGGAGTGTGGCAAGCCTGGGTGAGGGTCTGAGAGCAGTTTTCAGGCTGGCCACAGCTCCCACTGACCCTCTAGGCCATCAGCCTGGGAAGCCATAGGGTGGCGCTGGCCACCCCATGGCCTCCCAGGAGGGGGCCTCAGCAGCCAGCCAGCTGGTCCCGCCCCCCAAGGCTTCCGCCTGGGAAGGCATCGGCCGGCTCAGGGCTCTGGATGCCTTCCCAGGATGGAGGCTCCCAAGATGGCGGAGGCCGCAGCCCAGGAGAAGCCGCAGCCCAGGAGAAGCCGCACACCGGAGCTGCGGCCTCCGCCATCTTGGCTAGGTTAATTGGCATACAGCCACTCTGATTGGCTGGTGGACGTGTCTTAAGCGTCCCGAAGAAATGGTTAATTTCAATATTTCGATTGTATTAGTTAGGATTTTTATTGATTTCAGAGAGGAAAGGTGAGGGCAAGAGATAGAAACATCAATGATGGAGAGAATCATTGTTTGGCTGTCTCCTGCACACTCCACACTGGGGATTAAACACATAACCTGAGCATGTGCCCTGAACGAGAATCGAATCGTGACCTCCTGGTTCATAAGTTAATATTCAACCACTGAGCAATGTCTGATCTTGATTTCTTGGCAACTGTCATGAGCAGCTCCTAAAAGAATACACACTACTCTATTTTTGTTCTGAGCATTACATTGTTTCCTGAAATATCCCCAGCAGTTAAAAAAAAAACAAAACAGGCTGAAATGGCCCAAGTCATAAGAAAACATGTTAAGAGTGTCCCTCAGCTGACCCAGAGGTTGATCTTCCCGGAGGCTGGTCTCTCCATCCAGCTCTGCTTTCTGAGGTTCTTCTATTGTGCTCCCACCCCTGCCCATAGGAACTTGTAACAAACACATATGTTACAACTAATTGAAGCCCCAAATTAATAAAGATGCACATTTTTCCCCCCACATGTTTTCTTCAACTCACTGCTAGGCCTCTCCCAATGAGAAGAAAATCCCTCCCGATAACTAATCCAATTGGCCAGGAGCAGATGGCTTGGCCTAGGCCCCCTTCTGCCTGCAGGGTGCTGGCTGCACTTTACAGAGCACTTTCGAGCTATTTCTACTGAGACCAGCAGATAGCAATGATTAGAGCAAGCTGGCCCAGGAATACAGAACGAAGGTTGTTAAGGTTGGTTTCTGAGAATGCTCTCTTGAAAGCATTTTTTTTAAATATAGGTATTTTTATCCAAGATGATTGCAGAGTAGTTGGATGTTACACTCACCTTCTCTCAGGATCAAACTGGAATGATAACTAAAAAGACAGAGCAATCAACCTGAATGACAAACTAGAGACTAGCTGAAGAAAGTCTTATAAGCAAGGATTTACAAAATGAAACCACATCATGACTCGTAGGAAGGGCAGCGATGCTGGTGGCTGAGATTCTGGAGCGATACCTCAACTGCAAAATTTTCCCCAAGAAGCATGGGGTCTTATCTTCAAACTAGGATCCCAAGCCCAGTGCATCAGAGCTGGGAAGAGCGCACATATAACATCTGGCTGTGAAATTCAGCAGGGATCCCGTCTGGCAGGGAGAGACAGAGTCTACTAAAGACACAGGCACCCTCTGAAAGGCCAACACACAAAACCTCGTAGCAACTCACACTGGGCTTTTCTGTAATAAGAGATCAAAACTAGGCAAACTCAGGTTAATTAATATTTCAGTATCAACTTATTTCAAAATACCTAGATATTTAATAATTTCTACTATGTAAACTAGCATAACTCCAACGTTTTGTTACCAAAGACTTTTTTCTTTACAGAGTAGAAGAGAGCACTTCTGCAGATTAGTCCTTCCAGGAGAAAAACTTTGGGGGTTTAGGTTTATTTCCCATGGTTGTCTTTCTGAGTAAACTGTAACAACATGAAATCTTGCATATAAAAAGAGGTATTTTCCTATTTCAAAATAGGAACAAAAACAACCTAAAGTAAATAGATGAGTGCTCCCAAAAGGAGGGACTGGGGCATTAGCCTTATAATCTTATTTTACACTAACCCAGAGCACCAAATGGCCTTTGATTCTGAGTGGCCCAAAGCCCAAATGGCAGAAACGAAGGATTCCCTGTGCTCATAAAACGGTGAAGAGTAAACCAAGTCCTCAAAACATTAGAAAGCAAGCAACATCCTTAACCAATTTACATTACAGACAGACAAAACTCTCACTAGCTCAGAATTTCAGGCGGCTGAAGCCTTGAGAAGGAGAGCAAGGAGGGTCCCCAAGATTAAGAACTCGGCAGCTGCTGAGACGTCCCTGCAATCCTGCCACGGGGTTCAGTCTGCCACGAGCAGCTGGGGCCCCGGAGCAAAATGGGATATGGCCCCATCTTTAAATAAATGAAACCAAACATCAAAGAGACACAAAACAACAATCAACAGAGGCACCGTAGGTACAACATTTACAGGTGTGCACAGCCCACAGGCAAGAGCTTCACACCATACTCCTTGTCTGTCCAGCCACAGAAACCTCAGAATGCCCTACGTTTAAAAAACCACCGAAGCAGAGCAATATCTCTTGTCCCAGAGTGGATCAGACTAAGGGCTCAGCGACCAGGCAAAGACCGCTGGAGGTCCCTGGCCACCAGGACCTGATCAGGATCACCTGATTCCTCCAAGTCATACAGACATGCTTGATTCAACTTGCATCTTAGGTGAGATGATGGGGATTGCTGAGGCTGCGGCTAGGATTCAAAACAAAAATTCCTGGCAGTGCTTTGAATAAGAGAGTCCAGGCCTCAGCCCCGGGAACCCCAGTTCAGGCAGCAAGTGAGATCCCTGGTACTCACCCCAGAGTAGTCCCTCGCTTACTTCCCACCAGAGTCTCCAGGTTATGTAACTGGACAACCAAGAGGTCTGGGCTGCGTGTCACTACTTCAGCCAGCTGGGCAGAGACAGGGCTGAATAACAGATGAGCATTTATTCCAATAATTCCAGCCGTGTGGGAGAGCAGCATGTCATCCACAGAAACCTGCTCTCCTCTCCCTATAAGCCAGCTGCTTATATTGGGTAGAAGGACAAAGATTACGTGAGAAAGTAGGAATTACAGGCATGAGAAAGTTAGGCACGGTATTATCATTACAGGTTACAAGTCATGCGGGCTCAGGGGGATAGGGGGTCGTGGTCGCAGAAGGCTGGCGCCTCCAGGTGCCCCAGGACCAGATTACAGGCAATAGGGGCTGGGAGGTGGTAAAGAGCGGGTGCCTCCAGGACTAGATGGTTTCAGCTACGAGATTGTAAATCTTTTCATAATGATAAGCTGTTCTTGGGAAAGGAGGATGACTGCATTCCGATGGCAGCTCCCATGTCCCAGGATGTATAACTCTCAGCCAGCTGGAATATGCTTTCTCTAATCAGAACAGAACCATCATGATTAATATTTCTTATAATTGTAGCTGGTCCCCAATATTCTATCTCTGCCCCCTAACAAAATGGTTTATGATAAAGCTTTTCAATGATAATTAAATGCCTAAACATGATTTTAAGGAATGAAGCCAATAAGAGCGCCTTGGAGAAAGCCTGGTACCTTGCTTGGTCATGTGGTTCATGGCAGTCTTTCCAGGTAAGGAACGAAGGTTGCTTTCCTGAGAGATGGCAAGGAAGGAACCTCAAGACATCATTGGGGACCCCAACTTGAGGAATTCACTGAAGTCTATGGGTATTTCCAGCAAACCTTATGGCAGCTATGTGGTTCAGCTTTTTTGCCCTGTGGGACTAATTAAAGCTTGATCATGAGATTCCAGCAAAATATATATATATATATATATATATATATATATATATATGCCTATATAATCAATCAGCTGTTATTCTTATTGTGTTCATGCAAACAATCAGGCTAAATTGTAAATAAATTGGTCTTAATTTGTCTCTTTAATAAAAATGAGGGTGATTTTAGAGGGGGGAGGGGAATTGTGTTTCAATGGGGAATTATTAGAACCAAAATATTTTTTCCTTCCACCAGATCATTTATCATAATTCTTGCTGTCCTAACTTTTGCCAATAACACTAAATTTTATAACACAGTTTGTCTCCACCAGGTTACAAGCCCTACTCGCACTTAGGGGATACCTCCTCTTGACACCATTGCCACTTCCTTCCATGTCCAGGCCTCACAATCCCTCTGACAGAGAGCAAGGATCACTTGACTCTGAAAGAAAACTTCTGTCCCTCCTCAGCATGAAGTATTTTCAAAAGAGAGCCTATACCCCTTTTCCATGAAAGAATTCAGAGTTAAGGTCCTTGACAAGGAATGTGGTAGGCAGTTAGACAGACATAAGCAGAGCAAGGACGATGGTCCAACCAGAGAAGAAATGGATGAGACCCTGAGACATGTATCTCACCACTCCAACTGCTCTGAAGCTGGCAAAGGAGGAACCTATGCACACGGACCTTTACATTTTGCCTAACAAGGGTTGGGACACCTATTGCTAATTTATAGAATTACTAGAGACCTGGTGCTTGAATTCGTGCACTGGTGGGGTCCAGTTGGCCTGCCCCAATGGGGGCCAATCAGGGGCAGGGCAGGCCAGGGCAAGGGGCCGCAAGTGTTCCAGTCATTCTGGTCATTCTGCCATTTGGTCCCTGGGCTTTTATTATATAGGATTCTATTCATTTTGGGCAGGGATGTTTTCTCTAAAGGTTGCTGCAGTAACTTTCTGTAAATGTCTGACTTTTTACCAGGTGTTCTATTTATTGTCTTGAAGTATCTGATAACTATGATATGAATTGTTCTGATCATTTCTCCTTCCCTTATAGTAATGAACATACTAAGCTTCAGGCTGATTGGTTTCTGAAATGTAGGATAACTATTTATTCATATATATCCCTTCCAACAGGAAGAACAGGGGGCCTTGCTCCTTAGGACGACTGACAGTCTTTATGCCCTCAAAACACTCAGAGTCCAAACTAAAAGAGACCTTCTCACAGCTGTGGCACCGGACTGCAAAGGTGATCTCCCCCAGTGGAGCCCTGCTGAATATATTGCTTTAGCCATGTTTTTAATGCTGGTAATGGTAGGCTCCCTTAATGCAGAAGTGACCCGGCTGGCTGGTAGCATGGTAAAAAAGCCCTGAATGCCACTTTGAGGGCTACACATGGGATAAATCAAGAGCTGAGCCAGGTCAGGGAGGCAGTTCTAGAGAATTGGGCAGTGATAGATTATTTGTTGTGGTGGCATAACCATGGTTGTGAGGAATCTGAAGGAATGTGCTGTTTTAATCTTTCTGACAATTCTCAATTAATAGAAAGCAACATTCAACAAATTAGGGAAACCATCTCCAAGGTAAAATAATGAGAAGGGTTTCTGTATTTGACTTATCCAACCTGACTGGGTTGCAGGAATTCTTTGTAATTTTTCTCCTGTTTATTTTTTGTAGTCTGATAGCTTGCTGCTGTATTTAATGTCTTTCTCTTTTTAGATCCTGCATTCGCTGTAGTCCATCTCCAAGAACTGCTTTCAAGGCAGAAGAAAATCTCAGTCCAGCAGGATGAGATTTTTCATCTAAAACTAATCTCATAGATATATAAGATGATAAAATAGCAGTGGGGAAATGGCAGGGACAGAAATAGAATATTGAGGACCAGCTATTATTATAGAAATATTAATCATGCTCTGTTAATTGTGATTGTTTTCATTAAAGAAAGCACATTCTGACCTGGCTGGGAGTTGCACCTCGAAATGCAGATTCTCTTGAAAAGATTAACAACTTTGTAGCAGAAACCAGAATCACCAGCCCTTTGAAGACCCCCAGCCCTTCCCATGCCCATTCGGCATTTCCTTTTTGCCTACTTCCCCATGTAATCTTTGTCCTCCTACTGGCTTATGGTGGGGTGCAGAGCAGATTCTTGTGGATGAGCTGCTGCTCTCCCATACTGTCTGCATTATTGGAATAAACGCTCATGTACAATTTAACCCTGTCTCTACTTAATTGGCTCAGGTAGTGACAGGACCCATTGATTGTACGGTTACATTGAGATAATGCTCTGAAGAATGGCAGTTTTTTCACCTATTTTTATAAATTACCATCAAAGGAGGAGATGTAAGTGGGTTACATAAAATCCACTGACGATGGATTAGGGAGGTGGGATAAAGCAAAGTGTGGAAACCTCTGGGATTGGATAAAAAGTAAAATGATAGACATGTTTCTTTTACATAGATGGGTACAGGGTAGTTAACAGTCAACAACACTAACAAGTAACAATATGCAAATAACAATAACAAGGAGGGAATTTGTGGTCTTAGCCCTGGTACCCTGACACGTTGGTTGTTCCCTGAGGGGCCCAGAAAGAAGGAAGTTACAAGTTACTCTGACATTCCAAAGGTATGTTATTATAGATGCAAAAAGACAATAAACTCAGGTAAGAGCTAAGCTGATCTTTGTCAGAGAAGATACTGACCTGGGACATGACTATCCACCATGGACTGCTTTTCATTTTAAAAAGTTTTAATTTCAGACCATCCTTTGTGGTTACTTGAGTTCTCTGAGTTTGCAAGACTGCCATGCAGGCCTTCCCTACGTTAGTCAGGTTAGCATGTGGCCCCTTGTGATCCACAACTTCTACTCTGACTTCCTCTATCTCTTGGTATATGGACCACAGTTTTGGCTTTTAGCCATATGCCAAATTTAATATTTTTTTCTGGTGCATATCATACCATAAACATTGCAGCAAAAGGACTATATTCTACTTCTTTCTCTATAGCAAACACAAAACTAGAACATTATTTATGTACCAGAGGCCCAGTGCACTAAATTTGTGCATGGGTAGGGTCCCTAGGCCTGGCCGGTGATCAGAGCCGATTGGGGCCTTCCAGCTGCCAGCCAGAGCCTTCCTTCATTCCACATCACCCCCTGGTGGTCAGCGCACATCACAGAGAGCAATCGAATCGATTTCCCCGTTGAACTCCCGAGGAGACAATTTGCTTATTAGGCATACATATATAATACTTTCTGAATTAGATCTGGCAGTTATTAAAAGACGCTTGAAAATAAATAAAGTAAAAAGTAATTGTGAGATGTAATTACTATTTAAACTCAGGAATTGAATTAATGCTAAAAAACATTGAGGTTGCCAGCTTCCCACATATAAGGTGCTTGGAAGTTGCAACTCCATTCTAACAACAAGTAAAAAGCTGAACAGAGTAAAAAATCAACAAATCTTGTTTGACCTATAAGAGAAGAGAGGACACAGTGCAAACCGCTGCCCACAGGATTGGAGAGGCAGGTGAATATGGGTCACTGTGGCGTACTGGAGCAGTCTCAGGAGGAAATGAGAGCGGGTGTAGAAAAACCTGAACTGGAATTGACAAATTGCTGGAAGCTCAGTGGGGACAACTTTGAGAATTAAAAATTACAGGGAGCCCTAGCGGGTTTGGTTCAGTGGCTAGAGCTTTGGCCTGTGGACTGAAGGGTTCCGGGTTCAATTCCAGTCAAGGGCACATCTATTCTGGTCAAGGGCACATACCTTAGTTGCAGGCTCCTCCCCAGTCCAGGCCCTGGTCAGGAGGCATGCAGGAGGCAACCAATTGATGTGTTTCTCTCACATCGATGTTTCTCTGTCTTTCCCTCTCTCTTCCACTCTTTCTAAAAAATCAATGGAAAATATCCTCAGGTGAGGATTAAAAAAAAATTACAGGGAGAACCAGCCACAAGGGAACCCAACTATATAGTGAGATTTACCTCTAGAAGCTTAACCAGGTTCTCATGATAAATATCAGAAAAACCCCCTTGGGCTCCCAGCAGGGGAGAAGAAAGGAAACTGTTTTATAATACACTAGAGCGCTAGTTCACTCTTAACAATGCCTGCCCTCTGGGGAAACTAGGTAACCAAATCCTAACTTGCTGGGGTTTTATCAGAGCCCAAGTGACCTGGGAAAGGGAGAGACCCACTCCAGCTCACTCTGGCCATCCTGTCCCACCTAAGGGGAAAGAATCTAATGTAATAAAAGAGCAATATGCAAATTAACCATCACTCTGAGACACATAAGCCACGCCCACTAGCCAATCAGAGTGGCTATATGCAAATTAACCCAGCCAAGATGGTGGCCGGCAGCCACACTAGAGCAAATAGGAGGCTTCCATTGCACCAGCAATGGAGTTGAAACTGCCTGCCTAGGTCAGCCGGGCCTGTGCTCAAGGCGACAATGTTTCAATTATAGAAGCAAACACGAGACTTTGTTGCCTGACTAGGCCTCTGCTCAAGGCAACACAGTTTCAATTATAGAAGATAAATAAACCCCAGAAACCTGATTCCAGCCAGCCTCACTGGGACCTTGGGTCAATGGGAGTTGTGGGCAGCCTGAAAACGGCCCTCATTCCCTCACCCAGGCTGGCCAGGTATGCCAGCAGGTGGACATCCCCCAAGGGGTCCCAGACTGCGAGAGGGCACAGGCTGGGCTGAGGGGACCCCCCCCTCCCGAGTGCACAAATTTTTGCACACCAGGCCCCTAGTAATAATAATTTTTAAAAACCACTTGTGAAGTTCACAGCCCAGGGGCATAAGATCACTGAAAAACTGAGACCTAATCATAGGACCCTAAAATGCTTCCCCTCCCCCTACACTGCACCACCAATAAACTAAAGACCTGTTTATAGTGGTTCCTTTTATACAGTTTATTATGTCCATCTACCAAGAAAAAATTACAAGGCATACCAAAAGTAAAAACAAAACGAAACACAATTCGAAGAGACAGAGCAAGCATCAGAACAGACATGACAGGGATGCTGGAATGATCAGAGTGGGAATTTAAAGCATCTATGATTAATGTACTAAGGGTTGGTGTAATGGATAAAGTGGGCAGCATGCAAGAGTAGTTAGGCAAGGTGAGCAGTGAGATGGAAATCCTAAGAACTAAAAAGAAATGCAAGAGATTAAAAAAACAAAACACACTGTAACAGAAATGAAGATCGCCTTTGGTAGGCTTATTAGTAGAATAGGAAACAAATCTCCAAGTTAGGTGATATATTAATAGAATATTCAAAAAACAAAAAGGCCCTAACAGTTTGGCTCAGTGGATAGAGCGTCGGCCTGCGGACTCAAGGGTCCCAGGTTCAATTCCAGTCAAGGGCATATACCTTGGTTGCGGGCACATCCCCAGTAGGAGGTGTGCAAGAGGCAGCTGATTGATGTTTCTCTCTCATTGATGTTTCTAACTCTCTATTCCACTCCCTTCCTCTCTGTAAAAATCAATAAAATACATTTAAAAAACAAACAAACACACACTCACACACATGCAAACAAAAAGATGGAAAACACACACCCCAAACAGAGTATACAAGGACTGTGGGAACACTAAAAAGGTATAATATGTATGTAATGGAAATATCAGAATGAGAAGAAAGGAACAGAATAAATATTTGAAACCATTATGACTGAAATTTTCCCCAAATTAATTTCAGACACCAAGTCATACATCCAGGAAGCTCAGAGAACACCAAGCAGGGTAAATGCTATTTCATATATATATATATATATATATATATATATATATATATATATATAATATGTCACTGCAAATATATATATTTATACCACAGGAATTGAAAAGTATTATAAATGAGGGCTTTTTTTGAGCACCAATGATTAAACATTCACCAACATACCACCACTCTGGCTCCTCCAGTCTCAGGTTTAAGTACAACAGGATGGAGACAGCACCGTCAAGAGCAGTGAGATCCACCTGATTAGATGTTTTTGTTATGTCTCCATCTCTAAACCAAACACCAAGGCCAGGAAGAAGGTGATGCTCTGTTGTCCACCTGGATCCGGATTAGAGGCCCACCCAAGCCCATGTATTTGGGGTGTTCCCCACATGGAAATCAGGCTGTCACTGATTTCATAACCACCATAGCTTGTAAAGTAGTAACTTATACTTAGTTTCAATCTCCCCTCACCCGCCTCAGGATTTCTCCTTCCATTCATCAAGGAGAAGAGGCAAGAGGTTCTGGACCAACGAAGGGAGAGCTGGGTAGGCTGTGATCTGAGACTGGTCCCTACAGTTCCCAATCTCCTCCTGTGGTGGAATGATGTCCTCACTACCTTCCCCTACTCCTGTTTTTCACTGCTCATAGCTTGCTTCCAACTTAGACAATTGAAACATGCATTTCTGTGTTTGCAGTTTCTTGAGATATTTTTTAAAAATTATAAAGGAACCCTCGTGCACTGCTGGTGGGAATGCAGACTGGTGCAGTCACTGTGGAGAACAGTATGCAGTTTCCTCACAAAACTAAAAATGGAACTTCCATTTGATCCAGTGACCCCACTCCTAGGAATATATCCCAGGAAACTTAGAAACACCAATCAGAAAGGATATATGCACCCCTATGTTCATAGCAGCACAATTCACCATAGCTAAGATTTGGAAGCAGTCCATCAGCAGATGAGTGGGTTAAAAAACTGTGGTACATCTACACGATGGAATATTACACTGCTGTAAAAAAGAAGGAACTCTTACCATTTGCAACAGCATGGATGGAACTGGAGAGCATTATGCTAAGCAAAATAAGCCAGTCAGAGAAAGATAAATATCACATGATCTCACTCATTTGTGGAATATAATGAACAACATAAACAGATGAACAAAAAGAGATCCAGAGACAGAGAAGCATTGATCAGAAACTCAAACCTCGGAGGGAAGGTAGGGGAGGATGGGGGTAACGAGTAGAGTTCAACCAAAGGACTTGTATGCATGCTTATAAGCATAAGTGATGGACACAGACACCAGACAGGGGAGGGCATGAGCGGGGGGAGGGGCAATGGGGGGATAAGGACACATATGTAATACCTTAATCAATAAAGAAAGAAAAAATAATTTATAGTATTTTTTTCCTGTGAGTGGTTCTAGTCAAGTGGAGAAGACATAAATAATTACAAAGCCATATAAAGTGTGCTTCTGCAGAGAGAGACTTAACTGGGCTGGTAGCTAGTGGGGAGTTAGGAAAACTCAGCTCCCCAGAGAAGAGGACTTGTGAGCTGGAGCTTTGCATAGGCATAGAAAGTTGGCAAGAGGAGCTCAAAGGGGAGTTTCTGTTCCAAGGGAACAATGTGGGCGGTGATACCACCGTTCACCCAGCTTCATTTACCGCCTCCTCCCCCCCCCCCCGTTCTTTTTCCCCAAACTCTAGACGCCTCAGGAAAAGTCCCTTCCTCTCTTGCTCTCCTTTGCATTCTGAGCCAAAAACAGAACTCAAACCTAGGCCTCACACCAGCACAGTGGTTTACCCTCGCGTGAGGGGACGAAGAGTCTGGGTCTCTGAAATGACCCACGGCACCTCGGACATCTCCAGCTGCCTCTGCCCCTGCTCAGATGAAATCCTTTCCTCTCCAAGCATAAGCACTCACAGCAAACACATTCTTACTTTGGTTAGCTTTTCTCTTTGGCGCAGTTACGGTATTGCCACAGAATTGTTTTATATTTTCATCACCAGACGTTTCTGCAACAGTTTTTTGAGCCTGGGGACCATAGCACCATTTATAGCTTTGCTTCTATGGGGAAAAGTGCTTTCAAGTTCCAAACAACCAAGTTACAAATAAATGATTAGACTCCACTGCTTTTAAGCAATGAGCTTCCTGTAATGTTTTTCACACTTCAGTGCTAAAGGCTGGTGTGTGTGTGTGC
>PVJC01004383.1:0-64285 GCA_004026665.1 Murina feae
AGGAAAAGGCTGGCCTGACCACGAGGCGGGGTTTTCCCTGCTTTCTGGTGGCTGGAGGAAGATGGGCAGTAGGCAAGCTTGGGAGGCAGGCTGCACCCAGCCCTGGTCACAGCTCAAAAAAGAGAACAACATGCAGGGGAGGGCAAGAGTCTGAGAGATCAACATAGAGGGGGTGCCTGCTCCAAGCCTTGATGGTGTGTGCCTGGGGCAGGCCCCCAGCAGGTAGACACACACAGGAGGACTGCTCCGAGCCTCTGATGCGGCTGGGGGCAGGTCCCCAGTGGCCACACACACACAAAAGGCACCTGGCAGACTGGGGCCATCATAGGACATCCACTGAGGGATCCCAGACTGTCAGAGGGCACAGGCCGGGCTAAGGGACTCCCTCCACCCCAAGTGCACAAAGTTTTGTGCACTGGGCCCCTAGTCTACTCTAATAAAAGAGTAACATGCAAATTAACCATCACTCTGAGACACCTAAGCCATGCCCACCAGTCAAGCCACACCCCCAGCCAATCAGAGCAGCTGTATGCAAATTAACCCAGCCAAGATGGAGGCCGGCAACCACAGAGCTAGAGCAAACAGGAGACTTCTGTTGCAACTACCTGCCTAGGCTGGCTGGACCTCTGATCATGGCAACAATGTTTCAATTATAGAAGCCACAGAGCTGAAGCAAACAGGAGGCTTCGTTACCTGCCTAGGCTTCTGCTCAAGGTAACAAAGTTTCAATTACAGAAGATAGATAAACCCCAGAAACCTGATTCCAGCTAGCCTTGGTGGGACGTTGGGTCAATGGGAGCTGTGGGCAGCCTGAAGACGGCCCTCAGCCCCTCACCCAGGCTGCCCAGGCACCCCAGCAGGGACTCAAACCCTGTAAGGGGATGTGGGCAGCCTGAAAACGCCCCTCAGCCTCTCACCCAGGCTGGCCACACTCCCATGTGGTGAGGGTTCCCACTGCGGGGCTTGGCCAGCCTGCAAACAGCAATCAGCCTCTCACCCAGGCTGGCCAGGCACGCCAGCAGGTGGACATCCCCTGAGGGGTCCCAGACTGTGAGAGGGCACAGGCCGGGCTGAGGGACCTCCCAGAGTGCACACATGTTTTTGTGCACCAGGCCCCTAGTATCATGATATTTTAACATAGGGCATAGCTAATTAAGGGGAGTCATACACTTTTAAACATACCAGTGGTTATAGGTAACCCATTTTATCTGAGTGTGTCTTCTGGGTGGAAATACTTATTCCCACACTTGGTTTTCTTTTTGTCTCAGGCTCATATTTAAAATGAGACTGAAGCTAATGAGAAGTAGTTCTTTTTAGATTAATGTTTTCTCGGCGATCTTGGTTCCACTTTAACCTTGAGCCCTGCCTTTACATGAATGAAAAATATTGGAATGAGAGTGCTCCGTTCAGGTTGTCTGGCCCAACAGAAATATAAGAAAGAGACATAGGTCCTTCCAGGTGTGGGAGAAGAGGGTAGGAAAACTAAAAGTAGGCATAATTGGTTTAGGTTTAAGTCAAAATTGTTTTTATAACAAACTAGAGACCCAATGCACAAAATTTGTGCAAGAGTAGGCCTTCCTTCCCCCGGCTGCTGGCACCAGCTTCCCTCCGGCACCTGGGCTTTCCTTGCAGTCCCAACTTCATCTGGATGGTTATCCAGAAGGATGTCCGGTCTAATTAGCATATTACACTTTTATTATTATAGAGGCTATTTTTATTGAGGTTATTATGCATCAAATGTTTATTAAATATCCTTTGCAAATCTGTTGATTTCTTTTATTCTTTGCTCACAATTTAAATATGAATTTAAGAAAAGGTACAGTCAAATATGTAATAATCAGTTAGTTCTAGTAGAATGGAAAAGTAATAGATAAAAGTCTACAATTGTAACATCCACAGTATAGGGTAGTGGTGTAGTGGTTAGGGGCTCCCACCCTTCTCAGACTACTTCAAAGAATCCCTTGTGATGATGTGGAGTCATGCCCCTGGGTGAATTTTGAAACATCTTAATGTCTAGAGTGCATGTCTGACAATGCCAGCATTTTCTTCTTTTGTTCTTTCAAGTAGATAAAAATTTACATGAATGAAATCCTAAAAATATTTGCAAACTGCAAAGTATAATTCCAGGCTTTTCCCCACTTTTCTACTGTAATAGTTAATGAGCTTCACTACATAATATAGCTTTCAAAAGGTATTAAAGTCTTGGGTGGAAAAGAATACATACATTTGGAATCTGGAATATCTTCTACGAGTAACCTATGAAGGGCTACTGATGCAATGAACTGGTAGGTTGATTTTGAAGTCCTTTCAAATGGGATGTGAGATGTGTTCCGACTAGCAACAAGCAGTGCGTCATTGAAGAGGAAAAGACTGAGGTCTCGGGTGTGTTCATAGAGCCTGTGTTAAAATGCAGAAGGGGCACTTTGAGAAGCGTTCCATATGCAGTGTGGGGAAAGTGAACATTCATTCAGCTTTCCCTCCTTTGTAACATGCATCATGCTAAAGCTGTGTTTCTAAACTTTTGTCAAGTTTGGTATTTTGTGTATGATATATTAGGATGACCTGGGGAAAGTAGTTTGGTTTCATTTTTAAGGGTAACAGGTTGGGGTGAAGAATTAGTGAGGTGCAAGGTGTCTCAAGTAGAAAGCACTGAACTGCTGGTAGGAAATACTAATTTCTAATTTTGATTGGAGGGAGGGAAATGGATGTGTAACCTCATGAGTATGATAGGTTAGAATTAAGTAGCTCTTGATTTTCACTGAGGTTGTCACCAGGGTCAAATGTGGACATATGTATCAACAGGCAAAATGTGATGTCCACAGCAACCATCTGTTTATTATCCTCTTTTCTGTTCTGTTGTTGGAGCCAGGTCAGGTAGGTGTCACTGTATACTAAATGGGTGGTATAAGTATTACCAAGCATCAAGTGACATGCCAAGGAGGAGTGGCTAAAAGGAAGCTCAATGTTTTGATGGCGAGTTACCAAAAAAATTGCTTTCTTTTAAAAGTATCAAGCAACCTTGGCTACTCTGAGGAAGGGAGTCAATTTACTAGCTTGTTCAGAGGAAACCTCTTATTTTTACTTTCACCACTTTCTGTTTAATTTGTCAATTTAGATTCACATACAATTTTAATAAATGTAAAGTGACATCACATCCCTCCACTTAGAACACCATAGATACCAAGCTAGTACATATATTTCCTAATTTTTTATCTGCTCAGGTAATCACACAGATGACTATATATGCATGTAGATAGTTTGCTGTTATTTTACAAAAATGGTAATATTCACACTTTTTCCTACTTTTCTCACCTGGTGATGGAAGTCAAGTGAGTTGGTATGGCTTTAATTCTTTTTAATAGCTAAGTACTACTTCATGGTGTAGATGGACCATTATTTATTCAACTCGTCCCTTTTTGATGGACATTTGCTTTGTTTACAGGTTTGGGTTTCCTCCCTTCCTCTCCTTTCACCTTTTCTTTATTGCCACTCTGAATAATGTTGGAATAAATTGATCCTTACATAGAAAGAAATTTCTTACATGTGCTATTACTTCTATCATAGGATTACCAAGGGTAGGATTGATTGGTAAAAGGGTGTTTCCATTTTAATCAAAGACTTCCAGATTGTTCTCCATAGAAGCTGCTAAATTTCATATTTAGAATCTACTTCATGTGACAAATGTCTCTGACTTGTACATAGTACAAATTTTAATGTGCATTTTAGTTACTTGAAGATTTTGTTAAAATGCAAATTCTGATTTAATACTGCTAGAGTAGCCTGAGACTATTTCTGAAGTGCCCTGGGTATGTTGGTAAGCAGGCCATACTGAGTAGTGAGGCACTTACCAGTTACAACATCCTGTAATCTGGGCAGAGAACTGGATCAGGAAGCTCAATGTTACTAAAGAGTACTATACCTCAGGTTCAGCTATTGGCCGAGTATTAGGAAGTTCAGGTCGTGTTAGTTGCATTAATAGGTAGACATGGTCATCCAATCCCTAGAGTCAACTCATGTTTCCTTCCCATCTCCAGTTATGACTCTAACTGGAAGGAGTGGGATGCTGCACATGCACTGATACCTTACAAGAAATAATGTTCTACATCAAGTTGATCTAGATAATTGACAATAATGGATCAAATAGAACTAAGTATGAAAGAAAGGAAGCAAGAAAGGCAGAGGGTGCATTTCAAGTATGTGTGATGGGTGATATGCAGTGAAAGACCCCTTTCAATAGGTAAAAGAACTCCATATTGTTGCCCCTTTGTGGCAATACTTTTACAATATCATTGATAACAACAATTATTTCCCCTATTATACCAATTTAGAAAAATGTTGAAAGCTATAATAAAAGTTTGCTGTTTTATGTGAATTAGCCAAGAAGGTACCTACAAGGGTGCTTTAAAGAAGTGGTTCTGAAAGGGATGTTTGCTATGGTAAATGGTTGATTTGTTTTTCCCTTTGGAAGAAACAACATCAAGAGTAGAGGTAAATGAATGAGAATTCCAATTTTGTGACCACTTGGACCCCGGGGGTGATTGACTCAGGGAAGGAAGGGAAGGAGCAGGCACATTAACTGAGTTTGGAGTTGAGGTCACTTGTAATCTGAGAACATGAACAGGAATAGATAAACATACAAATAAGTTGATTTCAGTCTGATTATTAAGTGCTACATATTAATACATATAAATTTAAAACACATATAAATACATATAAATCTGAGTTTTATCTGGGGGGGGGGGAAGCTTTTAAAAAGCAATTTGCTAAATTAAGGCCCTCAAGATCTCCAATAATTTTCATGCAAAGACAAAAAAAATCAGAATCATTTCTTAAAAATCTTAATTCCATATGCAAAAGCAAATAATTTCACTTCTCTCTTTCTCACTGGCATATGGAGCTGCTGAAATGGAAACTATGGATCCTACTAGAGTTTCAGAAAACTGCTTCTACTCATATTCAAAAGAATCAACTCTAAGGGTAGAGTATTTTTCCTAAACTTGAATAGGATTTTTTTTTGGCTTGTTCACAAATAGATTCAATGTCTCAGCAAGATGAAACAGGTCTACTATAGTTTAAATTTGTAATACCATTCTAGAATCATTTTGTTGATTATTGCATTAGCCAGCATGAAAGACAATGTACCCGACTTTTATAGACAAAGTACCCAACTTCTATAAATACATAAAACTTTAAAAGGAATTTTTAAAACATAACCTTTAGCATGAACAGACAGCAGTAGACCATTGGTTCTGTAAGCTAACCTGAGCCAATTCTATCACTTCCTCACCCATCATCCACACTCTGGTGAATCATAGTCACTGTTCGAGTCCCCAGGAAAAGAATAAATCAGAGCCAGAATTAAAGTACCCTGAGAGGTCTAGGTTCTTCCCCTTTCCTCAATGCATGGTTGCCCTGGGAAATGACTGTAGGTCCCTTTGGATAAAGCTAAAAGGGAAGAACCATTCTTTTTTGGCATTGTAGTAGGGTTTTTCTCAAGAAGACTCTGGATCTGAGGAGTGATTATTTAAGGTTCTGTTCACCAGTCCTAGAGGGCTCCATTTTTGTAACTTTGAGGAGACCCTATGGGAAGGGGAAAACACTAAAAATCAGCAAGCTTAAAGTCACATAAATGAAAATCAGTGTTTCTGAAGACAACAATAATGCATAATGTATTCTAAAAGCTTAATATACCCCAAACTCTGACCACAGAAAGACTAATACCTCCAATTTTCCTAGCTCTAAAAAGACTCTGACTTCATCTCTACCCAGAGCAAAATTTTTTATTTATAGTGCAAATATTATTTGCTCTTTGGCAGATTTTATTTATTAGTAATTTGTTTAGCAACTACTGCTATATTGGTGAGTTTATTATGAGGAAGGTTTAGTTCAGCTTTCCACCTGCTGATCTAATCAGTGGGTAGAGTACTGGGACCAGCATTTGTTAGTTCTGTGATATCAGATAGCTTGCTTAAGTACAGATTCCCCATCCATAAATATGGTTCCAGGCCTACATTCCTCACCAAGTGATTGTAAAGATTATATCAAGTATGAGAAGTTAAAATATATGGTAAACTGTAAAGCCTTCTACTCATTGAGTCGGTATTATATCTATAAATATAAGCAGAGTCCAATAAGCAGAAATCCCTAATGCGAATCATAGGAATGCCATTTCTTGAGTTTCATGTGATTTTCTAAAATGGCAGAAAACAAGATTGCAGACTTCTGTGATATCTTTTGGAATGTAATCCTATTTTGCATTTGCTTAATTTCAAATATTAATGTAAAATTACATATACTGTATATTTATTGTTAGGAAAATCACTAATCCAGTGCCTATTTAAATATAAGTGTACCTCATAATTAGAGTCCAAAATAATTAGTATCATCTCACTATCCTGAAATTCTCAAATGTGCTTTGTTGTAGAAACATTAAAGATAGACATTTAAATTCTAATAATTGAGACTTCCAGTTTCTGGTTGCATATGTAAAGAGCTTGAAAGTCATCATTTCCATCCTCAAAAAAAAGAAGCATTCCAACAAAAAAAGAAGCTGAAAAACTCCAATCAACAACTCTCCTTAGAGCCATCAGAGAGTTGAGGTTACAAGGTAAACCACTCCCCAAAAAGCTGAGAAACCAGTGTATACAGAGAATTACACTTTCCTGGAAGCAGAAACTGTACACTGGAGCCAGCACTGGGTAATAGTTTAAGGGTAATTGACTAATTGAACTAGTTAAGAAATTAAAAACCTGGAGATCTAGCTGTATCAGTTTTACCTCCAGGAGCCCCACCAGGTTCCTACCATGAAAATCTAAGAAAAAATCTCATTCCTCCCAATAGGGAGGAGAAAAGTAACAATTTTTAAATACCCCCAGAAAGTGCTATTCTCCTTAACAAAGACTGCCCTCAAGGGAAACTTTTTTTTTTTTCTTTTAACAAAACCTAGACAACGTGGGGAAGGGAAATACCCAACTCCAGCTCCCTCTAGCTTTTCTGTCTCATCTGAGAGACAATCCAACACCTGAGAAGCATAGCCCAGGCGCACAGACTCACTAAAAAAAAAAAAACAAGCCAAATCACCATCAATGGGATTCTTTTTAAAAAAAATATATATTTTATTGATTTTTTTTACAGAGAGGAAGGGAGAGGGGTAGAGAGTTAGAAACATCGATCAGGCTGACGTTCTATCCACTGAGCCAAACAGGCTAGGGCATCAATGGGATTCTTTATAATAACAAGGGATTACGGCTGAAAAGAACAGCAAGGCTCTAGAAAACCCAGGACAACAAGGGAGACAAAAACAAGGACATCAGAGAAAATTGAAGCCTCTAAGGCAGCTACAGCAAATAGACAAATAGAAATACAGGCTCAGCCCAGTCGGTGTTGCTCAGTAGTTGAGTATTGACCCATGCACCAAGAAACCACTGGTTTGATTCCCAGTCAGGGCACATGCCTGGGTTGCAGGCTCAATCTTCAACTCAGCTATGGTAGAGATTTTGGGATTTGAGATAAGTATGATAAATAAGAACTTCACTGGAAAAAGTGGATAGCATGTGAGAACAGATGAGTAATATAAATGAAAACGTTGAGAAATTAAAAAGAAATTCTAGAAATCAGAAACACTTAACAGATGAATAATTCCTTTGATAGCCTTATCAGCAGACTGTATATAACCAAGGAAAGAATCAGTGAGCCAAGATACCTTAATAGAACTTACCAAACTGAAAAACAAAGAGAAAAAAGATTGAAAAGAAAGAAACAATATCCAAGAAGTGTGGGGCAATTACAAAAGATGTAATGTATGTCCATTAGGAATACCAGCTGGAGAAGAGGAGCAAAGGGAATATTTGAAGTAATAATGGCTGAGAATTTTCCAAAATCATTGACAGACACCAAATCACAGGTCCAGGAAGGATGAAAAACTTAATATCTACACCTAGGCATATTACATTTGAACTCCAAAATATCAAAGACAAAAATAAAATCTTGAAAGAACCTAGAGAATTATAAAATACCCTACTTATAGAAGAGCAAAGATAAGAATTATACTGGATTCCTGTTCAGAAAACATGCCAGGAAGAAGACAGTGGAGTGACATAAGTTTTGAAAGAAAAAGCCTACTAAGCTAGAATTCTCTAGCCAATAAAATTATCCTTCAAAAGACTTTCTCAGACAAAAATTTAAGGACTTCATTGACCCACCTAGCAAGAAATGTTAAAGCAAGTTCTTCAGAGAGAAGGAAAATTATATAGGTCAGAAACTTGGAATTACATAAAAAGAGGAAGAGTGTTTATGGTAAAATATATCCTAGGAAGGTAAAATAAATTCTAGTAATCAGAAACTGGAGCAACCTGGTTGGTGTGGCTCAGTGGTTGAGCATTGATCTATGAATCAGGATAGCATGGTTTGATTCCCGATCAGGGTACATGCCTGGGGTTTCCAGCTCAATCTTCTGTAGGGGGTGTGCAGGAGGTAGCCAATCAATGAATCTCTTCATTGATGTTTCTATTTCACTCACCCTCTCCCTTCCTTTCTGAAGTTAATTTTTAAAAATTTAGGAAAAGAAAGAAACTGGAACAATTCCTAGCACATTCCCACTACACGGGTTTGGCAGATAGTCTCCTTCCATCATTGTATCTCTTCTATTTTTGCTGACCAAAAACAACAAAACCAAAACAAAACAAAAACTGTCAATGAGAAAAGTGACACAATTGTGTGATTTGATTTTCATTTAAGAGTCACTCTAGGTGGGGATTAGGAGAGATAACTGATTTCCAATGATCCCCCACCTCTACCCTGTGATTTTGAAAACATTTACTGAAATATTCATTGAAATAACAGATAAACCAATTTTTTTCTTTTATTGGAGTTGGACAAATTAAAGAAGGTAATTCCTCTCCGTTTGGTTGCTATTTGTTGAGTCATCATCATTGCCATTAATACTGAGAACACAGTTTGGCAAACTATTTCCTAAAGCAGAGACTGGCCCCACCACGTGTTTGTGTGTGTGTGTGTTTAAAATATTTTTTATTGATTTCAGAGAGGAAGGGAGAGGGTGAGAGAGATAGAAACACCAATGATGAGAGAGAATCATTGATAGGCTGCCTCCTGCACACGCCCTACTGGGGACAGAGCCCAAAACCCAAGCATGTGCCCTGACCAGGAATTGAACTGTGACCTCCTTGTTCATAGGTCGGGGCTCAACCACTGATCTATGCCAGCCAGGCAATCCCAACACTTGTTTTTGTAAATGAAGTTTTATTGGAATCCAGCCACACTCATTTATGTATTGTATTGTTTATAAAGATGGTATTTGTTATGTGTTATATTGGTTATATAACTGCCTTTGTACTTCAATGACTAAGTTAGGTAGTTGCCACACAGATTATTTGGCCAGCAAGACCTATATGTTTACTAGCTGACCCTTTACAGAAATTGCCCATCTTTGTTCCACAGGAGAAAATTGGATACTACTTTATGGAAATTGACACCCTCCCATCTTTTGTTCTTACATTACTCTGAGCAGTGTGCAAACTAGATATGGTAAAACCTCAATATCATGGTGATCTTATGGTGAGACCTTTTAAATACTGAACACAGTAAATATCTCAGGATAAACTGGTGTTCTGTTTTTTATAGTTGAGCAGATCATACATGTGATATCCCACAACAATTGGATCATCTCTCAGTAGGGAAGTGACTAACTTTAGAATTTCTGTTTCTGTGTAGTTCATGGTCCTGGCAGAAACTATTTATTTTCTCCCATTTTCCCAGTAGCTTCCTGGAATTCATGTAAGGTGATAAAGATCTCAGAGAAATGTGTGTAAGTTTTCAGTTCAGCACATAGATTATCATAAATTTATACAGTGTCAGACATTGTACAGGATACAGGGTATAAGTATGACAGCTGCAAGATAGTTAGATGTTTACCTTAAATAGAAAATTATTTCCTCATCACAGCAGTGAAGTTGGGCTACATCTTGGACTCTAATCAGATATCTGTTTACTTCTGATAGGATCTATAAAATAAAAAACAAAATTAGAAACATACATACATTTTTATAAAATAAAAGGCCCCACTACTGCAGAACCATTTTGTAACCCAGAATATGCAAGTGTTGAGTAGAACTCGATTCAATTATAAAAAAGCCAATGATTTTGTTTATAAAATAGGCATTCTTTAGATTAAAGACCACAGAATTAACAATGAAAACTTTATTTTAGGGTGTTGTCTAATTTCTTAAGCTACTGAAATTGTTTTATTTATAAACATTTTCTTAGCATCAAAAATAAAGTGGAAGTGAAGTGAATAAGAAATGAACCATCAAGAAAAGGAAGGGAATGAATTGTTACAAATTAAGAAGTCAGGCCCTTGCACTAATGTAACCATGGAGATGATCACTTGGTGTGAACAGTCATCTAGAGGTGAAGTTCCATGGGCTCTGTGAGTTCCAAGATTTTTGAACTTTTTGTAATTCAATCAACTCCACTTCATTTTCCCTAACAAAAGATACTGATCTAAGTTATGACAAAATAACTCCATCTTGCTTCACCAATTTGACCAAATAAAAATAACATGTTCAATCAATAATTTAATTCAATATAACTCATGTATCGAGCTCCTGTTATATGCCAAGCACTAGAAGACAAGTAAAACATAGCTCACACCTGATAGAGTTCCCAGTCTTGTGACTAAAGGATTGTAATAAAATGTGACAGGTGTTCAAAGTGCTGCAGGAGACCCAGAAAGGAGCAATCCCCAGCAGGAGGAGGTGGGAGCAACTACAGGAAGATGATGATGGAACTGGATTTGTAAAGGATGAATAGGCGTTTATCCAGCAGGGTAGGAAAGGAAGGCCATTTTCAAGAAAGAGTATGGGCAAAGCACAACTGTGTGAGGAGAGGCTGGCATTACTGGAGAATCGTGAGTAGATCTGTATGGTTGGCTCATGAAGTGGTAGGCGGGGCAATAAAAGAAAAGGTAGAATGGGACCAGTTGGTATTCTATAGGTAACAGCCAACAGAGGGCTTCTAAGATTTTTCAGGTATCCTCAGTGTGCAAGATCCTAACCAGGTACTATGCATAAAGAAATATGAAGCCACAGAATACGGCCCTTTCCTCAGAGGGGGTCATGATCACAATAGCACCAAGAAAGGAGCTAAGACTGCACAGACAAGTTAAGGGATAGGGTCAAGCCCACTTAGCACCCTTGCAGACAGAAGGATGTGAAATGTGAGGACTTGGCAGTGCCAGGCACACAGCAGGCACTCAACAGAGGTCAGCTGGTTGGATATCTGAATGTCTCCTTTTGCCAGTGATATGTGGTTTTATCCATATGAGCATGAGATGTAGCAAGTACATCAGAATACGTACAGGGCACCCCCAGATGATTCTCTGTATGTCTGACAGCTGATCTTTCATATTGATGTTTTGCTTCATCTAGAAAACAAAGTGATTTTAAGGAAAATAAAGTTGTGAAATGTGTAAACATAAATGGCACTTGATAAGGGCTTGCTGTTTCCATACATTATAATAAGAATCTAATTTCATGGACCCAGGGTTTTAAAACAAAGAGGCAAATGACAAGACTATATTCAAAAAGCATCTTCTAGGCAGAATATGTCATCAGTTTACATTTAGCCTGGACCTGTGCAGAGTCCTCTTTACAAAAATTGTTTATAACGATAGTATCATACTCAGATGCTGACTTAGTTCAGGAAATCTCATACATTAAGTTTTTTCAGCAAAAAAGGACTTTGCTTTTTTCTTTTAGTCCTCTAGAAAAATCAATCTAAATACCCCATTCTTCAAACTTCCATATTAATAAAGCTTTTCTTATACTTGTATAGTTATCTGAAAACATTCTGTCTCATGTTGTTTGGCTTAAAATAGATGCCTATAGTGCTCCAAGTCTCTGAACACAACGGTTTCACATTCAAAGGCTGAAGAATTTGAGTGAGCTACCAAAAAAGCACTGTAGCATTTATAAAGGACACAGACTCTTGTCAGCAACCAACCTGATCTATGTAACCTTTATATGTTTTCATTTGGTCAATTGCAGTGGTCAAGTCCTCGCGGTCAGCATGTTCTGCAGGAGTATGAAGCCTCAGAGCATAGAGAAGATGAACATACTCATCAAATCTTCGGGATGGGTACAGGAGCAGCTCCGGCAGGCTGTGTGGGGCATAGAGAAGGGAACTGATCTCTTTCCGAAGGCCCTGCCTTTGGGGTGCCTCAGCTGTGCTCCCCCTCAGAACTTACCTCAGCATTTTGGTGACTATGGTTTTATCGTGCCTCTTCAGGAAAGCTCGGAAGGCTGGTACCATCTCTCTGCACTAAAGGTGAGCATAATATTGTCAAAATTCCACTCCGTGTGACAGTTGTAAAGCATTCTGATACACCGGGTAAACATGATCTATGAAGCTCTCAAAGCAAGAGAGCAACATCTACTTCTAGTCAAAGCACTGTTAGTACTTACTAATATAAGGTACTAAGTATAGTGACTTATTCATACCATAGAGATAACCCTGTTCATTGAAGTTAATCGGTATTGACAAATGAAAACAGACTTTGCAACCAGGGAGGCCTTAGAATTCTAATCTCATTCTACCTCATTCTTGGTGAACTTGTTATTTAACTCCCTGTGCCTCGGTGTCCTCATGGATATCATACCTAACACTTGTGAAGGAAAAATAAATCCTGTCCATAAAATGCCTGTTGCACAGTATGATATTTCCTTGTGGTAAAAGACAATTGATGGTATTCATCTATAATACCTGCTGCTAATCATGATAAAGGTGTTCCATTGTATTTAACATCTGCTTTAAAATGTATTCATTCATACCAGTAAAGTGCCCAGGAAGTACCCAGTGAGGACATGCCTAAAAGATGCCAGTAATGCTAATTCCTAGAAATCAAATAAATACTGATTGATTTCAATAATAGTAATAGCTAACAGTTATTGAGTACTTAAATACACACCCTATTTTAGTGAACCAGATATCATTATTATCCACAACTATAAAAAATTCAGCACCCATCTGTTTCTGATAATATGACACTTTCCTCCAATTCTTGTCCTCACGGTCAGTTCTATGAAATTGCCTTAGTCGTGCAATTTTCACCCAATACATACTTAGTATGTCTAACAGTGTTAAACTCTCTGGGCAGGGTGAAGGTGTACCACAAAGAGAGGTGCCCAAGGCCCCAGGGGGCTCAGTGCAGCCAGGGGGACACAGCCGAAGCGGCCACTGGCAGAAGTGTGCCCCATGTCACAAGGTAGCTTCTTTGGCTGACTTCTGATACAGATTGAGGAGGGGAGGAAGGGATCTTACTGCCGTTAGAAGAGATCCCAACAAGAACAGCAAGGATGCAGAGGGAAGCAGATATTCCTACTCAACTACAGATGGCACAAGCACAATGGACTTTCTAAGAACTGTACGACAAAGAAATGCCTATGCATAGTGAAATTTCACAAAGTGAGTAGCTTTACCCCAAGAAACATGGACAATTAATTTCTTTTCTTTATAAGACAGCCACCTTTGTCAAGGTCACACAGGTCTGTGGGGGCAGAGTGGGATTGGAGCTCACAGGCTCCACCGTATCTAACAGTTAAACATTTCTCTGTAAGTGACCCACAGGGTACCTGCAGCTAATGGAAGTCCGGCAATTTGCAGGAAGGAAAAATAAAGTTCAGTCCAACAACCAGTTTCTGGGCTCTGCTGTGTCAAGCACTGTGCTAGCCCCCTGTGATACAAAATTAAATGTCGGGTCCCCGTCCTCAGTGTACACAGTAACCCGGAGGTGTGGGTCTGGAAGCCAAGCCCTATCAGTCTTAGTTCTTTGGATTGCACACAGCACTTCCTTTCCAGTTCAGGTCTCCTAAATGTCTAGATGCTAACTCAATCATTTACCTTCTCAATGGTTTTCAGAATAACAGGGTAATTGTTGAAGAAATTGGTGTATGTGTTCAGCTGGCTTCCAAACTTTAAGAATATTTCTCCCACACAGTGAGCTGGGCCCCATTCCTGTAGTCTGTCTCTCAGGTTATCTAGAAACTGCCTGCAAGACAGGAAAAGCATGACCATGAAATATCGGCCATTGATCACCTATAAACTTAACAAATGATCAGTTTGCTGCTTACTTCGGCCTCTTCATTTTATGGCTGGGCTTTTGTCTCATACTTTTGTGCTAATACAGAGCCATACAGATTCGACAGGAAAGGAGGATCTGGAAGGGAGAAACTAGGCTGATTGGGGGAATCCCACCTCCTCACCTTAATCCCTTGAGGCTGAACCCCACGCTGGCCTCCATAGCTGCCCCTGACTCTCCCATTCCCACATGGCCAGGCAGGCAAAGAAGGTTTCTTACAGTCCCCAGAGCAGAGTGCTCAATTCATTTTAAATGGCCATAACCTTCTCTCAGGCCATTTCCCCATGGATCTAAGGTTGTCCTTCATTCAGCCATCACAGACCTTGAAAACAGAACAGGCCTCGTTCGACCTCTTTATTTTGTAGGAGTTGGGCCCAGGGAAGGTAAGGAACTTGTTCCTAGTCATCTGGAACAAGCATGTCAAACTTGCAGCCCAGCCAATATAACGGTATCTAAGAAATGTTTTAATAAAAATTTCATAACTTAATTTTTATAATATCCTGCTATACATAATCTAATCTAATAAAAGAGTAATATGCAAATTAACCATCTCTCTGGGATGCCTAAGCCATGCCCACCAACCAAGCCACACCCATCAACCAATTAGAGTGGCTGTATGCAAATTAACCCAGCCAAGATGGCGGCTAGCAGCCACGGAGCTAGAGTAAATAGCAGGTTTCTGTTGCAACTGCCTGCCTAGGCTGGCTGAGCCTCTGCTCACGGTAATAACGTTTAAATTATAGAAGCTGTAGAGCTGAAGCCAACAGGAGGCTTCCTTTCCTGCCTAGGCCTTGGCTCAAAGCAACAGTGTTTCAATTATAGAAGATAAATAAACCCCAGAAACCTGATTCCAGCCAGCCTCGTTGGGACCTCGGGTCAATGGGAGCTGTGGGCAGCCTGAAAATGGTCCTCAGCCCCTCACCCAGGCTGCCCAGGCACCCCAGTAAGGACCTAAAACCTGAAGGGATTATGGGCAGCCTGAAAATGGCCCTCAGCCCCTCACCCAGGCTGGCCAGGCATGCCAGCAGGTGGACATCCCCTGAGGGGTCCCAGACTGCGAGAGGGCACAGACTGGCTGAGGGACCCCCCTGAGTGCACAAATTTTTGTACACCGGGCCCCTAGTTATTAATAATGAACTACAATGTTTACTAATGACTGATTACTATCATCGTGTTGCATTCATTTCCCTTACGCTCCTTATGCGCAGTCGCACCATTTCTCTCCACTAAATACTAGCAGCAACTATTTTAGCTGCCAATTGCCTTGGACTAACTTGTTTGGTGTGCAAAATATTTTGCTTTCGGAGAACAAGAAAAATAGGTTATTTGCGTTGTGCTTATTAATTTGTGCAGTTATTCAGTGTCTGGTAAGTTAATGTTGAAGAAAAAATATTATTTTTTATTAAAATGTTCTATTATTTTATGTTAATGGTTACTCATTTATTTTAGCCCTTTGTATTTAGCATGTCTCTATTAACATAAACCTACATTTCTATGAAAATTGAAGCTTTTGTTTTTTTGCGACCCACATAGACGTAAACCTTGTTTATTTGGCCCGTGTTAGCCTTTGAGTTTGACGTGCTTACTCTGGAAGGTTATTGGCAAAGAACCACAAGCTTAGTTTGTCTTTACCACAGATCAAATGATCACTTCCTTTGTGTCCTATGACATACTCAAAACATCTACTGTTATTAAGCTGACCGTGGGTTCTCCAAGCAAAAATATCCTTGTAACTTAGTCCCTTCAAATGCTTCAGTTTCTTTCCCATTGCTCAGCTAAACATACTGTCTTATCTTTTGCATGAACAGTGTGCTGAATACAAAATCTGGCTGGCACTGACCTCCACTCCTAGTACCAGGGGTTAGAGCTGAGGCAGGGATCAGCCCCTGAGAATCATCACTACTGGTTGCAGCCCAGTGGCAAAAATTCTCTCTCTTCTGTGCAATGATCAGGGTCCCCAGGAGGGGCAGGGACTGCCTGAGCCTCAAGGTAGTAAATGTGGGTTCCTCCCACTGCACACACAGTGAGTATTTCAGAAAATATGTATTCAGGAATTACCTGTTGAGACTTAAAACCTGCAGGATATCAGAAAAAATTATCTGGAGATTTGCAGCACTCAGAATTGCTCTGTTTGAGGACAGCGCTGCTCTTAGTGGTGCAACATAAACATCTCTCACAATTTCCAGCATCTGCATGTATTTTCTCTCACTCTGCAAGAGTTCCCCGGCAACTCTAGTTCGCTTTGCGGCCCAGTCCATCTGGAGCTTTCTCTCCTATAGAAAAGCATTAAGAACTCAGAGAAAGCAGAGTGATTCTTTTCAGGCTTACAGCCCTCCCAAAGCCTGAAAGTGCAGGGAGACAGAGCAATGAAAGTACTAGCAGTTGGGCAGTCACTCTGAGATGGCCCTGGCTCGTGTGTGACATGCAGCATTGAAGGGAATCTTCATAGGGAACTATGGAGGACCTCATTGAACATCGCTTGTCCCTAGTATCACCAAACAGCCCCTCACACCGGGCCATTGTGATGCTGTGGTAGAGATGGGACTTTACTCTTGGATCCTGAGAGAGCAGATTGAGACTTTACTTTTCTCAGTCTGTCCTTTGATTACATGTTCTGTCCTGTGCTAGCTGCTGGCTGTACCATGATGAGAAGACAGTGTCCTGCCTCCATGCTCGATGAGGAGGCCTTTGAATTGCCCACTCTTATTTGTGTGTGTTTTCCCCCAGTTCTGTTTTATTGATTATCCTGCAGACAGGAGAACTGAATTGAGCTAGCCCTCTCATTATTAAGTAATTTGCTTCCCACGGGCACATTATGAAATATGGAAACTCATGCTCTTCTTTCAGTATTCAGGGAAAAGCACTAGCTTGGGAACTATAAACCCGTTTCCCCTGGGTAGCTAGGTTGCCAAATATCCTGTTTCCTATATTTCCAAGTCTTGTTTTATTTTTTAATGCAGAGAGAAAGTCATACACTGGTGTAAAGAAATCCCACACCCTGCTATTACATGTGCTATGTTTATATTGGGAGAAATTGGTTTTTATTCCTGGGGACAGGTCATTCTTTTCCTTTTATCTGTACTTTTCAAAAGTTGTCAAATGAGCCGCACCTTTACAAAAGAAAACAATTATAATATTTAAATTTTAAAAATTTAGTGGGCTTGTATTTGAGCCTAGAACTATTAATACTCTTAGAACACAATATCCTCTTTCCCCTCCAGCCCTAAGTATACGCCAAGCCCCAAATAAAATGACAGGAGAAAAGCCTAGTGCCACACGATGTTCACTCAAAACAAGTCAACCAGAAGTTTATGAACTAAAATTAAAATGGAAAAGTAACAAGAGAAAAATTATAAAACTCTCTGTTTGCAATACTATAAACACATAGTTCTTAGTTAATTTTATCTTTCAAACACATGGTCTATATACAATGCCTATTTAGATATAGCTAATGAGTTAAAAAACACAACTGCTTCCCACTCGAGGATTGGCTTGCGTCCTATATTATATTTTTTATGTGCATTTGCATATTTTTTTATTCATTGGGGCCATCCAACATTTATAATGATTTTGACTTAAGGTTTCAGTTGTCAAACTTTTGTTGTCTTGTGACTATTGTCAGGTATTTATTTCCCAATCATACTCTCTGGCACCCAGCCAGTGAGGGCTGCAGTCTGCACTGCAGTAGGTGTCCCCACCCAGGTGTTGTCGGCTGAAAAACAGCCTCGGGGCTGAGGTCAGGGCCACAGGATTCAAGTTTCTTTCTGCCAGCTGTTGTTGTTTTTTAATTTAAGAGGACCGTTTGTTAAAGCTGTGGACAGTGAAACCAGAAAATGCCCGGAAAGGCTCCTCGCCTGGGCTGCTCTGGGCACTAAGAAGTCAGAGGGAAAGGGCCTAAGGGGTTTCCCGGGATGAACTGCTGCTTCCCTTTGCTGTCCTGGTTGCCAGCCTCAGGGGTCCCTGAGAGTTTAGGAGATGCGTGCCTGTGGGGAAGGAAGGTTGGGGGGCAGAGGGGAACATGGGTGTGCTCCTGGGAGGGAGAGCATGTGCAGGAACCTTTGTTTGGGGAGGTTTTTGTTTTTTGGTTTTTTTTAAGTTTTTTTTTTTTTTAATTTTTAAAAAAATTATTATTACATAAAGCTTTACAAAGATTAGTACATATATCTCTTTTTCTCCCTGCCCTTCCCCCCGCCTCCCCTACCCCCCAGTGTTTTGTGTCCATTGGTTATGCTTAAATGCATACACAAAAGTCCCATGTCTGATCTGTTACCCGCCCCCCCTCCCCCCGCCCCTGTTTGGGGAGGTTTTAAAGGCTGAGTATTTAGGGGAGGATCTTAATAGAATATTCATCAGCTTTATGCTCATGAACCAAAATGAGGTTTATTCTCTTCATCTGTCCTTGGATATGGTTGGCAAATGTCTGCCAATTATTTAACCTTAGAGGAGTCATTTAAGTCTTCTAACTTTAGTTCCTCATCTACAAAAATGTGGTTACTAATATCTATGTTAGAGGATCTCGAGAATGAAATATGATGATAAGTGTGGATATGTGTTGAAGAAAAGCAAAACAGCACCCACAGCTGTGTACTGGGGCAGGACCGACCAAGGCTTTGCTGTACTGAGCCCTACCGCCTGGCCTAAAAGACAGAGCCCTAAAAGCTATTCTGGTTCTACTCAGCGTTTGAGGTCAGACCATGAATTGGTGGATCGGATAGATTGTAAACTATGCCTGCACCGTTCCTTTAACTGCCGTCCTTATGTCATGTTGGTTAGAAAAGCATGGAGTAGCAGAGGTGGCTTTTGCTCCCAAGATGTGACACCTCCATCTCCTCGACTCAACTTCATTTCAGACCAGGAAATATTCAAAAGAAAAAGCTACTGCCCTAACTGGTTCGGCTCAATGGGTAGAGCGTTGGCCCTGGGACTGAAGGGTCCCAGGTTCGATTCCGGTGGGTACGTACTTCAGTTGCAGGCTCGATCCCCAGTCCTGGGACCTGCGTGGGAGGCAACCAATCAGTGTGTATCTCTCACATCAGTGTTTCTCTCTTACTAACAAACAAACAAATAAAAGAAAAGAAAAAGCTACTGGCTGGATTCCCCCAATTACATTTGGGAGTTTTTCCTCCCTTTAAATATTTTTACTTGGTTCTTGAAACTTTCAAGAAAAAAAAGAACTCACCAGAATAAAGGCGAAAGTGCTTGGGTGTTATTGTAGGGGTTTGTTTGGATTGTGTGTGTGTGTGTGTGTGTGTGTGTGTGTTGGGGGGGCGCTCAGGAGAAAAACAAGTGGAACATTTTTATTATGTAATAATTAGCTTACCAGCTGAACCAGCACCTCAAAATTTGGGTCATTTTTGCTGAGACTCGGTTTTGTGTCCTGAGGACTGTCTTCCAGAACATTTCTTTCCTGAGGATTCAATGCAGACTTGATTACATGGAGTTGGCGCTGTGCCCCCAGGAGGCTCTGTGGCCCTGCCTTCAGCCCTAACTACTGCATTCTGAGTCAGTGAAGCAGCACTGGACAAAATCGATGCCTCTCTTAAGCACATGTTATGTAAAAAATAAAAAACCCTTTAGCTTCCTTTGCACTGCATTATGCTTGAGAAAGTAAATTCCGGGCAGCTTTCTGTTCCCCAGGAGCTGGGGGAGTGAGACTGCTGCTCAGAAGCTCCTCACAGGCAGCGGGTCCCACATGGTCCAGGTAGGCCTCTGCCTCAGCTCTGCTCTGTCCCCTGTCAGTTAAAGGCACACAGGGTACTTGACTTTTATTAAGATGCCAGAAGTCTACAACCATTACCAGGTTCTATGGGCGGTTGTGTTGGGGCTGGTATCCCAAGCCTGTGATCACACAAGACAGGTAGGTGATTTTTCTATAGGCATAAAATGGTTCTAAAAGGACATTTTTATAGAAATCGACTCTCTGACAATGCAGTTTTTCGTGTTTTCTGAATCCTGATTATTTCACTTAAGAAAGTATGGGTTCTGAGTACAGTACTGGCAGCATGATTACTTTTTGCCTGAAGTACTAGCTTCAAACACACTTTTCTATTATGAAATTGAATCTCAACTAAGAAAAGAACAATTCTTAGTCACACACACACACACACACACTGTCCTGGGCTGCAAATGAGAGAAAAAACAAAAACAAAAAACTTTATGTTATCTTGGGACTCAAGTGAAAAAGAGGCGAAATGCAAATGTTTGACTTTTCCTCCATGACCCAGAGCATATTCTAGTCAATGTGGTGCAGCTGATGCTTGTAAATGGCTTAAATGTCACTCATGATCCTACAAATACCTTTTCAAGAAAATAAAGTTCTTAGAGGAAATGACCAGTTGGAAAACAATAATTATCATTATTGTCTATGAATTTCTCAAGCACATGTGTCTAACTCTATAGCAAAGCAATGGCATAAAAATGCAGCAATAACTTTACCTTCATGAATAAATTGAATGTTACCTTTGGGTCGGATTTTGTCAGAATAACATTTTCTTCCAAATCTTTGCTCTTTTCACTACATTTCTTCAACAGAAAATGTGACAAAAATTCCAGAGGCTTGTCCTGAAAAATACATACCCCCATCCCCTCAAAATTCATATTTAAAGCATTCATTGGAAAATAGACCAACAAAAGTGCAGTAGAAGAGAGGGCAGGTTTTTTTAGTAGAGTTTTCAGCTTTTTTAATATATAAGTCCAGAAAACAAAGTAATGATTATCCACGTAGAGTCAGTAAATGGGACTTCTGAGTTCATCATATATTCCAATTACTGTATATATTGTTGGTTCTCAACCGATGGTCACCATTCAGTTATGTTGCCAAGGCCTCATGGTACAGTCTCAATATCGTGAGAACCAAAGTGGCCCCTACCAGCCTCTTGGCCAGATGAGGAAGGGGACAGGAGGGATCCTGTTTTTCAGAAGAAAGAAGGCTTGAGAGAGGGGCTATAGCAGCTGAATTACTGGGGAAAACACTCAAATTTTGTTCCCTCTCAGGCTATAGTTTGAGCACCATCGAAATTATATCATACCAGGTTAAATAATGAGGTGGCAGTAAGTACACTGAACCTACATCAAACGCATTTAGTAAATCATTGGTATTTCGGGAGACAGTGCAGGATCTCTCAAAGCCTCGAGGTTGTCCCTGTGAATTTCCCTGATCATCTTATCAGCGAAGCTCACCAGGGCCTTCAGCACTGGGCTGCCCTTGGGTTGGCTAGAGTGCTGGGAGCTGAGACTGCAGAGGAGGCAAATCACGGCCACCTGCAGCCTCTCAGACTCCACACTGGACAGCTAACCCTGGGGACACCTGGTGGCTACCCAGAAAGCCAAGATGAAACCAAAACAGACACATGAGAGATAAAGAAAACATATACAAAGACAACAAACCTACCCATGAAGTCGATTTACTGCAGTGGAAGAGAAGGATTGGAAATCTCTCCTTTGAAAGACTGAAAGAGCGTCCGGTGTGTGAGCATTGTCCCTCGTCCCCATCCCGTTCTCCACTGCCCCAGCCCGCTGCTCGTTGCACTTCCTGTCGCTTGGAGGATCTGTTCTTCTGTGTTTGCTTTCCTTCTTCTCATCTAGCCTTTTTACCCTTTCATACACTTAATTGCTTTAACTACTGAATAATGTTTCTGTGAAATATAAAGCCATTCATGTGTTTTCTAAATAAGTCACTTCTGACTGAAATTAATCACAAGACAGAAAACAGTGCACCACGGAGTCACTTTTTAAATAGCCTAGATTTTACTATTTGCCTGTTTTGTGTTCCTAATAGATCTTGGGCCCAGAATCTCTCAGAAGCTGTTTTTACAAACGGATGTAATTTTTCTAAGGAATTGCGCCCCTCAATGGATATACAAATTAAACAATAAATAAACACAAACTAAAAATTTATTTAAGTGTTAGGGTTCTTGTAGTGTGCTTTCTTTAAAAAAAAAAAATACTTACAGGATTTTCTTTTGAAAGCATCACCAATCCAGCTGCCAGAGCTTGTACAATTTCTTGGTTATTCAGAATGTTGGTCATACTCATCGTGTCAAACATAAACTGTCCTGTAAATATAAAGCCATATAAACTGTAATTAATTTATGTAAGAGATGTGATCAAGAAGAACACAGCTCAGTAGCTCAGTATTCACAGTTGCTTTTTAGTGGATAAAAATGCAAATAATAAAAATTAAAATTCTCTTCTACCATGAGGATTATCTTCCATGATAAAATATAAAACAAGTAATAGCAACTGAATGTGCAGCACATAAAAAGTATCCACCCTGACAAAGCTGATCTTGAGTAAAATCTATAAATTGAACAATAAGGAGAGAACACATGAAAATGAACCTTTTAAGTTTAAAAATTTTTTTTATTAATTTCAGAGAGAAAGGAAGAAGGAGAGATAGAAACACCAATGCGAGAGAATCATTGATGGGCTGCCTTCTGCGGGTGCCCCACTGGGGAACAAGCCTGCAACCCAGGCGTGTGCCCTGACCTGGAATTGAACTGTGACCACCTGGTTCATAGGTCAACACTCAACCACTGAGCCACACCAGCCAGGAATAAGTTTCAATTGTAGAATCATAATCCCACCAAATATTTCTCCATACTCCCCTTTATCTTTATGCTCACATACATAAAGATTTTAAGCACACAGAAAATAATATACTAACATACATACACAGATATATGTTACATTTAAAAATATTTTAGACAACTTGAATTTATATGAAAAGAATTATCTTCTATTCTACTTCTTATGCTTACATATATCATCAAAAAATTCTCCTATCTTTAAAGAGATAATCTTTCTACTTTTATGTATAGTTTTTATATCAAGGAAATACCAGGAAAAATCATTTCTCCCTATTTATTATTTAATAACTATTTGAAAATATTGGTTGAACATCTACTAAATGTGGTAGAGTTAAAGCCAAGAAGACAAATCCCTGTTTTGGGAGCATTTATATAAAGATATATACTGACAATATGTTATATATTGACATAAAATATCTGCATACTTATTTGTGTTTCCTGCTCTTGCATAGACAGTAACTGTATAAATAGATGTTAAATAAGAAGGAGTGCTAGAGAAGGGAAGAAAGAAAATAAGGATATAGATATCTAGAGTCTTGATTTATAGGGTATTTTATTTAGTTAGATGGGAAGAGTTAGGGGAAAGCCGAATAGGTAAAGATGGAGGGAAAATTCATTTACCCACATGACAAAAAAGTATTTTAGAGAATGGACTGATTTTGCCTGGCTGGTGTTTCTCAGTGGTTGAGCATCAACCTATGAACCGGGAGATCACGGTTCGATTCCTGGTGAGGGCACATGCCCGGGTAGTGGGCTCGATCCCTTAGTAGGGGGCATGCAAGAGGCAGCTGATAAATGATTCTCATCATTGCTGTTTCTATCTCTCCCTCTCCTCCCTCTCTGAAATCAATAAAAAAATATATTTTAAAAAAAAGTTATTTAAAGAATGGATTGATTTAGGTAAAAATCCAGTTGACATAGGACATTGTTTCCAAAAGCTTCTATTGTGATCATTTGATCATGAATATGGGACATAAATGAGAGGTTCAATAATGCCCAACAGGTTCCACAGAAGGCCATGGCATCCATCACCCAATTATACATTTTAAGTAAAAAAAAAATAAATAGAAAACAACTGCAGATCAATTTAAGTAATGGGTGCTGTGGATTAAGAATTGCTTAGCTTTGAGAGCGAATTGCAATGGGAAAAGGACAGAGTTCGATGCTGAGCAAATAGCGAATTTTGTCTAGGTAAATAATTGACTGACACAGGAGTTATAAGATGGCAAAATCTGAAACCAAGAACTAGCTTCAGCGTTTTGAAGATGACTGTAATTATTCATCTTTACATTTAATATTTATTAAGGTTTAATATTTATTAATGTTTGTTAAAGAATATTTAATGTTTGTTAAATAATACTTAATATTTATTAAATACTATTTAATACTAAATAATATTTAATATTTATTCTTTGTGGATATTTGTTACACTTGAAGGAAGATATGAAAAACAAATGGAATAAAGTAGTACTGAAGATGTTTAGGAGTCAACTAAGCATCTGCAACAGGAGTAGCAGGAGCTCTCACCTATTATCCTGCCACTGACGTTCTTCTGCAACTCCTTGAAGAGAGGTCTGAACTGTTTCCGTACTGATTTCAAGGTGTCTTCCAGGACGTCTGTGAGGGTGGACCACGTCTGCAGCTTTGATTCGCTGAAGTAGATGGAGGGGGGCGCCCTTTCCTGCTGTTGTCCCAGCCAGTCACTAAGGACTGACATTATTTTCTCCTTTTATTATTACAGACATAGGCTTGGATGAAACAATTCTACTTCTTGTTTATAACTGTGTTTATATCAAGCTTATTATCCTTTCTCATTACAAAACTAAGATAGTGTGCTTTCAGAGATAAAATTAGAAACTCAGAAAGACTACAATGAATAATAGCAAATGCCTATCTATTCTCTGATAGATAAGGTTGTCATTACGTTTGACATTAAAAATTAAAAAGCTGCTTGATTTGTGCATCGGGAAGTGAAGTAGGCATCTGATTAAGAATATACTGTTTTATGTTTATACTAGGGGCCCGGTTTACAAAAATTTGTGCACTCAGCGGAGGTGGGGTGGGAGGGTACTTAATCCTGGCCTGTGCTCTCTCACAGTTTGGGACCCTGGAATCCACTGGGGCACACAGCACACACGGAGGGCACACCTCCACGTGTGCTATGTGCCCAGATTGCACCGATTTCCAGGCCTCAGCCTCAGGGGCGGAGCTGGCTTGGATCCTCCGCCCCGAGGTTGCCCAGCTGCCTGGAATCCATCGTGGGGGGGGGGGGCACGGATCTACTTCCAGGCCACAGGGCAGCCTGGGGTCCTGGGCTGGCTCACTGCCCATGCCCCCGCCATAACGGATCTACTTCCAGGCTTCCATGTGTTGCTTTGGGGGCTGGCAGAGGTGCGGGTGGCAGGTGGCTCGCTCCTCCTGCCCCCCCACCCCGCCCCTCCCATGTGGCCTGCAGGAATGCAACAGATGGCAGCAGCGGACACACGGAGGCTTGGCTAATTTGCATACAGCTGCTCTGATTGGCTGGTGGGCGTGGCTTACCCCTTCCCGGAGAAACGGTTAATTTCAATATTACGCTTTTATTAGTTAAGATCCTCAAAATGAAAATACAGGGAAACCCACTCTGCCTGGCTTCCCCATCAAGCGATCCAAAGTCCTCCGTGTCACAGCCAGCCCTGTATCTTTCTTACAAGCTGCTGTCTCTCTCTGTATCTCTACACAACACTAGTGGGTGCTTAGGCAAGTTTCTCTCCTTGAAAACCAGTTACTGAAGGACACAGTGCCGCGTTAAATTTGATTTTCTTTCCTGAATAGACTTGTTTGACTCTCTTCCCATTATGTTTATTGCTAAACATGTGAAAAATCTATATAACAGTTCTTCTAGACAGAGAATTGGAAGAGTAGGGGGAAGAGGATGAGCAGGAGGAAGAAGAGACAGAGGAGCAGAAAAGAAGAAAACTTGTTCCATAAACAATAGTGGCTGCACCCTGCTCTGCTCTGCTCTGCTCTGCTCTGCTCTGCTCTGCTCGGGGGATTCCTCCCTCCACGGGGCCAAATATGTTATCATAATATAAACGAGAGCTAACAAGTGACTTCTGTTTCAAAACTCTAGTAAGTCAGTGTGCTTTCTGTTACATCATTTCCTGTACAAGTTCCCCAACCATGGCAGCCTTCCCATCTTCAAAGGTCACTGGCATTTCAGGCCAGAGAACAAATGCTTTATATATAGTTTCTGCATCACCCCAAACCTTCTTTGATAAGAGGCTGGGAGTTTTAAAGGGGAGAATGATGAGCAAACAAAGCAATCTGGTCCTCCTGTTGGTCAGCCAGTGTTAGGTTTTGATCCAATATCGTCACTTTTCATATCTAAATGGATATAACACACACATTTTTGTGTGTATAATCTCATTGGCTGTTTTTCCTCTCAGACAATGTTACACCAGTGGAACCTGAGCATGCCTCTTCTTCACCATCTCTTTGTTCATTTTTCCAAATGAAACCATATTTATTATATTTACTAAAAAACTATTCTTTGTACTTATTATTTCTCTAGATCAGTAAGTAAATATGTTTGTTTAAATGTTAAAGATGTTTTCAACTGAGTTTTATAAATGATGGTTTGAAGCAAATATTTGCAAAAAATACTCCCCTTCTAAGCAAAGGACTGAGTGCTGGGAAATGACAGTTTCAGAGAAGAAACTCAAGACAGTTTTTGGCGTCGGCCAGAACCAGTATCCTTCGGCAGAGCTTCATCTCTGGTGATCCCCGAGTTGGTGTGCGGGCACGATGGTCACCCCATATGCACTTACTGTGTTGGTAAGAGCCAGTGGCAATCCCAGCAGGAGCGGTAAAGAGTGTGCCGGTTAGTTGAGACAGCTGGGAAAGAACTTCCGTTCCTGCCTCTGCACAAAAACACTTTCATTAGTTGACTCACAGGTTTAGCCAGGGAACAGTTAAGTGTTACTGAAGAGCACCAAGGAGCTGGCCGGGAAAAGCCGTAGCAGGCCTTGTTCTCAATTCAGACCCCTCGTGGAATAGTCCATCAGCATGTTACAGCTCACCCGAGAGCTGAGGTCCAAACACTTCATTTATGAGGACTGCACAACGGGGTGGACAAGAGGGCATGAGGTCTGACCTGGGGCTTATTTTCAATCTGGAATACTCAGGCCACAGACAGAAAGTCTGCATGTATTTTCTAAAATAGCGTGAGACCAGGGAGAAGTCTCATTGTAAAGGGGCAGATTTAAAAAGGTTAAACACAGAATGGATACGATGGTCAAAGTTTAGCATGGCGTTAATTCCACTCCTTCCATGACCTGTGTAGATTGAAGTATGCTCATTTTCTTGATTGCTTTATGGTTTTACAGGGCATATTACACATGTCAAAATTATCTAATGGTACATTTAAATATTGTATGTCAATTATACCTTAATGAAACTATTTTAAAATTTTAACAATGCTCCCAAAAGATGAATTTTAGGTGTCTGGCTTATGGAGTAACTGGGTGAGTGACAACATCTTAACTGAGGAATCCTGTGGGGGAGGAGGAGGTCTGATGCTAAACAAGCAGGAGTTTGTTTAGACGTTACCTTTGAGAAGCTAGTAGAAATGCACACTATGATGGTGTCAAGTGGGAGCTACACATGAGTCTGCAGCTCAGAGATATTGGAGCTGGAAGCATAAATATATTACATTTAGAGTCTTAGGAATAGATGAGACTGCCTAGGAAACAGGTATAGTCATGGAAAAGGAGAGCCCAGATCCAGCCCTGGGCACATTTAAGGGTCTTGCTGAGGAAAAGAGGGCAACAGAGGAGAATGAGAAGAAGCTGCAGCTGAGGCAGGGGGACAACAAGGAGAGTGGTACTGGGGAAATCAAGAGAAGAAGGAGAGGTTCAGGAGTGTCCATCTGCATCAAATGCTGCTGAGAAGTCCAAGCAAAGTGAGGATGGAGAAGGGACCACTGGATTTGGGCACGTGGAAGTCATTTATTTTCTTTCTAAAGCAATTTCAGTAGAGATAGGAGCTTGTAGGAGCTTGAGGAGCGAATGACAGGTGAGGAAGGTAGAGGCAGTCAGCATAGAACAATGGTTCTCAAAGTGTGGCCCTTGGATCAGCAGCAGCAGCGGCACCTGGGAATGTGTTAGAAACGAAAATTCTCAGGCCCTGTCCCAGACCTACTGAATCAGACATGCCAGGGTGGGGCCCAGCAATACATATTTTACCAAGACCTTTCAACAAGACCTTTAAGTGGTTAAAAAACACACTAAAGTTTGAGAACCACTGGTATAGTCAATTCAAAATGTGGTGAGGAAAAGTTTATCATCTCTCCTTCCTTTTTTTTTTTTTTTTTTGGACAGGAGCTACTACAGATGTTCCTGATTTAATACAAATGATCCAATCAAGACAGAGAATTGAGGTTACACGAGAAGATTGAAGCATGGGAGTGAAATCCGAAGGTGAAAGGTGGTGGGATACAGAGTCTAAGTGGAGTAGTCGAACTTTGATATGAACAAGGGTGCTTCTTCCATCGTCCACAGAAGGGAAGACAAAGAATGAAGGTAAGAGGGAAGCAGGTGGTGGATTTGGTGTTGGAAGGGAAATTAGGACGTTTTCTTAGGGAAGTCAAATGTTAGGTCAACAACCGAGAGAGTGTTATTGGAAAGCTTGACTAAGGAAGAGAAGCGATGTAATAAACAGTCATCTCAAAGAGTAGAAAAATGGATTCACCAGGAAATGTGGTAGGATTGCTTATCAGTGCAGCAATCCCATTTAATATTTATGCCATTAAATAAAGTTAGATCTATACAAACAGTTGTGTTCCTTTTTTCCAACAGTCTTCAGCTGTCTCAGTGCAGGCAGATATAGATTTTGCAGATGGCTGTGTTTTAACCAGCACTGAAATTTAGCCAAATGGTGAGGAATTCACCAGGAAAAAGACAAAGAGGTTTGGAGTCTCTGGAAGCAAGTAATCTATACTAATAAAAGGGTAATATGCTAATTAGACCTGACATCTTCCAGACATCCTTCTGGATGTCCTTCTGGACAAAGCCACAGTGGTGGGGGCTGAGGCAGAGGTGGTTAGGGGCGACTGGGTTGGCAGGGGAGGGCAATTAGGGGTGACCAGGCCAGCAGTGGAGGGCAGTTAGGAGCAAACAGGCAGGCAGGCAGAGTGGTTAGGGGTGATCAGGCAGGCAGGTGAGCAGTTAGGAGCCAGCAGTCCCAGATTGTGAGAGGGATGTCCAAGGGGTCCTGGAATGGAGAGTGTGCAGGCCAGGCTGAGGGACACCCCCTTCCCCTGTGCACGAATTTCATGCACTGGACCTCTAGTGTAATGATAAACCATTAAATCCAAGTTTAACAATGAAGAAACCAAGCATGGAAGCATAGTGATGGAGAGTGAAAATGTGAGAGTATGGATTGGAGGTCTTCAGGAAAAAAATTGATAAAGAGTGGGAATACTTGGTAATGATTTGAAGTGGTACTCAGAGAGACATATGCTTGAAATCCAATATATCCCAGGTGACATCTGTGGGGATGACAAGCTCAAGAGTGATGCCTGAGGTGGTGGGAAAGAGATTTTTGGACTGAGAAGCCAGGGTCTTCTGACTGAACCAGGGTCTTAATGGTTCATCTAAGTGGAAATTACATTTGACAAGAAGTTTAGGGATGGTTTTAGGGCCCAGAATATTGGTGGAAAATCGAGTGTTTGAGTGCCATTAAATTTCACTTGAGACAGTTTTTATGTCACTAAACTATTGTTCTTTTCCTCTTTTGCCTTTGTTATCTGCCTTTCAATATTATACTTTCCCGAATCCTTTTTTTCTCCTTCTACTCCAATGAGAAAATTAGCTTTGTTCTCATTATGAAAGAAGGTAATACTAGTTTATTACAGAAAATAGAGGCAAATAAGATAAAAGAAAATGTACAGATTCTGTTAATATTTTGCTATATTTCCAAATAGATTTTTCTATGCATAGTTGAGATTATATAATTGTAATAACTGTAAAAAAAATTTGTACCATAACTTGTATTTCATTTTCTTTTGAACCCCTTCCCATCATTTGGTTTTTAACCTTTCCCCTGGTTGAAGCTTGACAGTAAAATTTGAAAATTAAGAACTTTAAAAACACACAATTCTCTAAAGAATGGGTAATAAGAAACAGTAGGAGAAAATTTAATTTCACACTCCCTCTCCCCTGTTCTGCTTGATACACAAAGAAACAAACAAACAAACAAACCTAGTGCCAATGAATGCAGAGCTTTTATTTAACAGATAACCCAAAAGTGAATTTGATTTAATGTTTCAAAATTTCCCTTCAAGTACTGAAATCAACTTTGATACTAGATAAGCACGCACTTGCACTACTCACCTTCACAAAGCTCTTCCCTGCTTCTAGTGTTCTAATGACAGGTGTTTACATTATGCATTTGTGTAATTGAAGTTTCTGTTATTTGGGTATTCACACGTCCTATAAGGGAAGGTACTGTTACCCTAACACTCACAGGAGGAAATGGAGGTTCACAAACTGGCCTAAGGCCACAACAGCTGAAGTGGGCTGAGGGGGGTTCCAGTCCAGGTCCTTGTCACCAGGTTCAGGCTTACGCATCCCGAGTTCAGACACAGCAGGGAAAGCTTCCTCAGATTCCTGTGCTGATCAGGCCCTTTCCTCTGTGTTGTGCAGGCTGCTTTTACTGTGTTTTCCAGGAGAAATAGAAATAATGTTCCTGGCTGGCTCTTGTCACTAGTGACTTTATTTCCACAGGAACAGGTTACTCTGACTACTAACCCCAATGCCCGTTTCCTCTCAAACCCTGAGTATATGATGTATAAAGCGAAAAGGAAATAAAGAGTAAGTGTGACAGAACGACTTGAACTGAGGGTATGTCACAAATATCATTATAACGCAGGCATGACCATGACCTTTCAAAACTGACCTGATGCTCCCAGTGGTACGAAGAGGTCCACGTGACCCCCTTCTTCTTTAGGGGCCACTAGGCTTCCTAATTTCTCCCAAAAGTCTCTCACATCAGGCCTCAGTAAATTTTTAATACCAATTTTATAGCCTGAGGAAAAAAATCGAAAAGTAACATCAATTTGTAACACTATCATGAACAGAAAGAAACTCTCAGCAATTTGTGAAAATGGAACCACAATTCAAAAAGCCAACCTCTGCTCCTAAAACCAAGATCCGTATGGCACCTCCGCTTCAACGCCAGGCCATGTCAAGGCCACCAGAGGTACCGCTGGACTTCAGCATGGCCTCAGTCTCCTTCCCATTCTGAATTTATTGACACAGTGCACTTAGTTTAGGATGTTGTATTTCTGCCTCCACTGTGTAGCAGTGTGAGCTACCAGGCTCACAACAGGCTTGAGAATGGATCACCAGTCAAGTCCTGGGATTTTACAACCAAGTTCCGAAGTAGAAATGTTTCCCCCAGTTGTCAATCAAAAAATAAATTGTTCAGCTCTAGCTAGTTTGGCTCAATGAATAGAGCGTTCGTCCTGAGTTCTATTTCAGTCGAGGGCACATACTTTGACTGCAGGCTCCTCCCTGGACTCTGGTTGGGAGGCAACCAATCAATGTATTTTGCTCACATCTATATTTCTCTCTGTCTTTCCCTCTCTTTTCCACTCTCTAAAAATCAATGGAAAAATATCCTCAAGTGAGGATTTATTTTCCTTATAAGGATCCTGTTCTCTTTCAGCTCAGTGTTCATATCCCTAACTTAGCCACTTTCAAAATGATTATCAAATCCATGTCTCTAAGATGACTCTTCATTGAAAGATGAATTTTAATAAATAGGTTGACTTAATACCACCTCAAATCACAGATGAATTTCAATATGATGAAGCAAATTTTTAAATCACACATTGTATTACTAAATAAAATGTTTATTCTTCAAAAAAATAAAAACAAAATAAAAGTAAAAAATAAAAAAATAATTAAAAATAAATAAATTGTTCCAAGCAGAAGTAATGCTCCAGGAGATGGAGCCCCTCCCTAGGAATCTGTGTGATAACTCAGCTAAACTGAATGTGTCTGGACCCATTTCTGAACCCGTTTTGGAGACTCTGCATTCCTGAACCCCAGAAACATAATGCAAATCAAGTCAGTCATGGGAATCCTGACGTTTAAATACATTCTGTTGTTTTTAAGGCAAAAGCTTTTGAGAAAACAACACAATTATATAGAAGGAAACTTTAATTTTCTGAGGTATTTTTGTTGTTGTTACTGTTGCTTTAATAAAAGAAAACAAAGAAAAGGCAGAGTTTGGAAACTTTTCTCATCTGGAGAACAAAAAAGTTGAGATCAAGAAACCCCACCAGGCTCTTTTGCTCCGTTAGGGGTGAACCAACTACCACAGTGTAAACGTGCACTTCCTACTTCTCCACCATTTACAGAGGAGCCACCATGTAATTAATCACAAAGTTAAACGCCAAATAGCAGCTGTGCTTTTGGGGGTATAAAAATTTAATCTGAAACACAACTTGCTTAAGGCACAGGTAAACTAAACAAGAAAAGCCAAAAATAAGGCGAAACTGATCCAAAAGCAGTTAGTTTTTGCTAATAATAAAATTCAGTGGAACTATTCCAAGTTGTTGAGTTCCAGCGCAGAGATGGCAGTGTGATGGGTAATTCAGGGACTCACTCTGCCATCTAGTGAGATCCCTGCCAGCTGGATCCTTGGCCATCTCCTTCCCTCATCCCACAAAGATGGAAGATTCCAAGTTAGTAAAACTTAAAACAATTCTACTTTAGGTATAAACAAGGAAGGATGCAAGTTATAGTATGAGGAAGAATAGAAACTAAAAGTTTATTTCTAAAACATTTATCATCTTCCCCCCAAAAAGGGTACCATTAAAGTTTTTAAAAGACGGCCCATTACAAGTTAATGCTATCAGCCAATTTTTCCCTTTGTGGCATAGCCATTGGAAGTGTAATGAATGTTGTGAGTGCATGCCAATGTATGGGTCTTGGTTATTTGCTGTTATTAAAATTGCTTAACTTTCATCAAACTGAAAAATTTTGTTCATCAAGTGATATAATCAACATAGTAAAAGGTACCTTAAAAAATGGAAGAAAATATTTACAAGTTATATATCTGATAAGCGGTTAATATTCAGACTATTTAAGAATGCCTACAACTCAATAACAAAAAATCAAAGAACCAAATTAAAAAATGGGCAAAGGTTTAAATAGACATTTCTCTAAAGAAGATAAACAAATGATCATCAAGCATATGAAAAGATGTTCAACATCACCAGAGAAATGCAAATCAAAGCCACAACAGATATTATCTCATACCCATTAGGATGGCTACTATGAAAAAAAACAAAAACAGAAAATAACAAGTGTTGGTGAGGATGTAAAGAAATTCAAACCCTTGTGCACTGTTGATGGGATTGGAAAGTGGTGTAGCCACTATGAAAAACAGCATAATGTTTTCTAAAAAAATTTAAAATAATACTACCATATATCCACCAATTCCACTTCTGGGTATGTATGAAGGAATTAAAAACAGGATCTCTAAGATATATTTGTGAACTTATATTCTTAACAGTACTATTCACTATAGCCAAGAGGTGGAAGCAACCCAATGTTCATCAATGAATGAATAAAACAAAAAGTGGATATAGGTATAGTAGAATATTATTCAGCCTTTAAAAAAGGGAAGAAAATCTTGTTACATGCTACAATATGGATGAACCATGAGGACATTATGTCAAAATGAAACAGCCAATCACAAAAAGTCATATACTGTATGACTCCAGTTATATGAGATGTCTGAAATAGTCACGCTCTTAGGTAGGAACAGAAAGTTGGATAGTAGTGCCTAGGGGCTCGGGGGAGAGGGGAAGGGAGTTATTGTTTAATGGTGTGTAATGATTAATATGACCTGTCACTTTCCCCAGAAATTTGGATAAGCATTAATCTGGGTGTGTTTGTGAGGGGGGTTTGGGGTGACATTAACATCTGAATAGATAACTGAGTAAAGCAGATTCCCTAGTGTGGGTGGGCCTCATTAAATCAGTGGAAGGCCTGAACAGAACTCCTGCCTGATTGCTCTGAGCTGGGTTATCAACCTTCTTAACAAATTGAAATTTCAGTGGTGCTTTGAAAGTCACACACTGACTGGGACAAACACCACACCAGTGGAAAGGGGGTTGTTCTTTCCAACCCCCTCTTACCTTGGAGTAGATTGATTTCCCTGCTATCTCCATCGCTGAGTATTCCCATGCTCTGTGCCGTTCGCCCGCCCAGGGCTTTCTCTGTGAGATACAGCAGGCTCTCCAAGGTCATGCCACTGTGTTCGTACACCACAGAAATGACACCTGCCTTAACACTGTCCACCACCATCTGGAACATAAAACCGAAGCTGTCGCAACCAAAGCTCATCACTTTAGACTAGTGCTAATGAAAGGAATTTAATGCATTTGTAATCTGTGATTTGTAAAGACTTTTTTTCAGAAATTATGAAAAGAGAATGATAAGCTTTCTCCTTCACTGGAGTTTTTAAAAATTATTTCTTTTCTAATTATAAGAGGAAGAAATTATATATATATTTGTAGCCCTAGCACTCAGAGATAAATTCTATTAAGTTATTTTCTTCTACTCAGACACAGAGACATATATACAACTTTAAAAAAATAATAAAATTGAGATCATTCAATTTTGCAACAGACCTCTTAGGTTTTATTTTCTTCTAAGTCATGAATTTTTAAAAAATAGAAAGGAAGAGAGAGGGATAGAGAGATAGAAACATCAAAGAGTGAGAATTATTGATTGGCTGTCTCCTGAACACCCCCTACTGGGGGTCAAGCAGGTAACCTGGGATTGTGACCTGACCAGGTATCAAATGGTGACCTCTTGGTTCCTGGGTCAATACTCAACCACTGAGCCACACTGGACAGGATGAATTTTTGAATTATAAACATTTTCTATTTAAATAAAAATTTAAAACCCTGTCCTTAAATTCAACAAGTGAATAAACTTTTCTTTGTGATTAAGTTTTATTAGAAGCAGACAGGTTAAAAAGTCATTGATTTTTCTTTCTCACATCTCATGCCACTTTCTGGAGGTCACAGTTCAGCAGAATAGAGAATTACCACATGGATATACCCTATTTTTTCCTAACCCCCCTTTATATAGATAATCAAATAAGTAACTATGAGTCTTTAATAGAGAAGACAAATAGGAGAATGGACTTACTTTATACCCGCTTATCCACCCATACCCTGTCACCAATTACCCTCTGTGTGCACACAGCATGATGCACTTTTAAACAATGAGGGAAACTATCTGTGGCCCATGTGGACGTCAAAACTCTGAACTTGCTTCCGGGTGGACACTCTGAGACACTGTGAATGATCAAGGTCAACTTCTAGATGCTCACAGATAGATGTGATATCATATCTTGAAAACAAACATTTTTTTGTAAATAGAAATTTTATTGGAAAACTTTAAGTAGGCCAATGGATATAACCTACTAAATGTTATCACTTACATATGTCCTGTGTGTGTATTAATATATATGTGTACTTTCTTTATTTTCCTTATTCATATTAAAATCAAAATATATAACTTCATTATAGAAAGAGCACATTTAATTTAATGACATCCTCATTAAATAGATCGCAAAATAGGATTTCTGACATTATTTTTTTGAGAGATGGTGGGTACATGATATTATTAAATTCCTTGATATTCCAAAGAAGTTTTAAAATAATCTGTAATAACCTTGCTCTTTTGTGGTTTAAGTGCAACAAATTCAATTCAATAAGAATTTATTGGATACCTACTAATACAAGGCAGGTTAGGCCTTTTAAAAAATAATTTTAATTTATGGTTATCTTTACTGCTTCTCATTTTTAAAGCTGTTTTGGGTCTGTAAATTCCCACGTAGATCAGACCAATTTTCTTTTAGATGAATCATTTTCACACACATGGTGGCCAAAAGATTGCCATACAATTTCTAATGTCAGTGAAAAGACTTGATTCTGGAGAGGCCTGGCCTTCTAGCCCTATACCTCATGCGCAGGAATCCGAGATGATATTAATATCAAGTGTGTCTGGAAAGCATGTGAAGGGCTGTCATCATTTTTTAAAATTCCATGCCAATTTTTCTTTGATAATGAAGGGTAGGAATGTCTTCCAAAAACATTACTTCTGTAGGGGGGGAAGGGGAAATAAGTGAAGTTCTCATTTTCTTTCTCTTTAAAAAATTTTTTTTTTAATGTTTATTGATTTCTAGAGGGCGAAAGGGAGAGAGAGAAACAAACATTGCATGCGCCCTGTCCAGGATTGAATCCACAGCCCTAGGTCTGTGCCCTCCCGGGGGATCGAACCTGCCATCCCTGGTGTGGGGAGGATGTTCCAACCAGCTAAGCCACCCTGGGTCAAGTTTTAGTTATCATTTTCTCTTCATTTGATTTTGATAACATGTTCTCTGTGGTCATCTGATATATTGTATACAAGGCAAGTGGCCTCAGCACTTCTGTTTCTCCCTGTAGTTTGGGGACAAAGCAAATGGGTCTCCTGGGCAGGTTGGAGCCAAAGCTGTTCTCTAGGCCTCCCTCCCTCCATTTGTGGGATGCCAGAAAGTTCTCTTCCAGCTTAGCTTTCATGGGGCTCTAAAAATGAAGGTAGTGGCTTACTTAGGGTTTCAACATGACATTTTGAAAAGGGGCAGCAAAGAGAGTTTATATTTCCTCAATCATCCAGGCCTCATAGTTTTCTGAGTGACGTCTCCATTCTCTCCAGTCACTCCCACCCCCACATTACCACTGGGATATGCTTAAGCCCTATAAGATATTTCTGCAAAAAAAAAAAAAAAAAATATATATATATATATATATATATATATATATATATATATTTTTTTTTTTTGCTCAATAACTTTATACGGAAAATATACTATATCCACCATGGGCCTCTTTATACAAAGCTTGCTAAAAACCATCCTATATAATAAAGAAGTAATATGCAGATTGACCATCACACCCTTGTACAAGATGGCCACCCCCATGTGGTCACAAGATGGCTTGGAGGGGAGGGCAATTGGTGGGGGGACCAGGCCAGCAGGAGAGGGCAGTTGGGGGAACCAGGCCAATAGGGGAGGGCAGCTGGGGGGACCAGGCTGGCAAGAGAGGACAGTTGAGGGTAATCGGGCCAGCAAGGGAGCAGTTAGGTGTCGATCAGGCTGGCAGGGGAGTGGTTAGCAGTTGATCAGGCTTGCAAGTAGAAGCAATTAGGGGTAGGCAGGCAGGCAGACGAGCAGTTTGGAGCCAGCAATCCCAGATTGTGAGAGGGATGTCCGAAGGGTCCCACATTGGAGAGGGTGCAGGCTGGGCTGAGGGAAATCCCCCCCGCCCCAGTACATGAATTTCATGCACTGGACCTCTAGTTGTTATATATTACTCTCTTCAGAAAGCATGCTAAAGACCACTGTCATCCTAGCTGATTTGGCTCAGTGAATAGAGCTTTGGCCCTTAGACTGAATGGTCCTGAGTTCAGATCCAGTCAAAAGTATGTACTTGAGTTGCATGCTTGATCCCCAGCCCCATCAGGGCGTGTGCTGGAGGCAACTAACTGATGTGTTTCTCTAGTATCAATGTTTCTTTCTGTGTGTCTCTCCCCTTCCCTTCCACCCTCTCTAAAAATCAATGGAAAAATATCCTCAGGTGAAGATATCATCAGGTGAGGAGTAACAACAAAAAAGACAACTATTCTTGCTATATCAAAGGATAAGAGCTACCTAATGGTGAGAGATCCTTCATGTTAGCTAGATTATTCTAGAATTGGTATCAGGGGATGATCCTGAGCCTTCAGTAGATGGAGGTTTGCTTACCGTTTGGGCAAAGCTTCTAAGGAAGCCAACACAAGCTGTTTCTCTAAAGCTTCGTGCAGTTCCACCCGGTCCCTCACAGTCTGGGGGAGACGTGGTTGGCATCGGGATTTGAACAATCTAGAGCAGCGTGTTCTGCTCACCCAGGGGGGCCGGACCCGGAATAACGCCTCTGAAAAACAAACAGGAGCCGGCTTGGCTGTTGACTACACGCTTCTCCCAGCCAAGGCTCCATAGATAAAGGCAGCAACAATGAAGCTGTCCCAGGGCAGCGTTCCACACGGCAATCATTACAGCCACTTCTATGGACTCTGTTCGCATTTCCTATCCTGTCAGCACTGTGGCTGCAAGTGTCCAGTCATTTCAGGTCAAGAAACAAAGCTCAGAGAACAAGCAACTCTTTTCTTGTGGAAGCCGGTTAATTTATAGGCTTCCCATCCGTGTCTGTCCTTCTTCTGGGCTTCAAGTAATTTCCCGTTTGTTACAATCTCACAGAGGGTGTTTCAGTGAAAAGAGAAAAACAAAAACGGGAGAACTCAAGTCAGCTTTGTCGATTAACTTTACACACAAATCAGAAGGCTTAGCTGAATGTGCGTCTTGTCCCAGCTCCCTCTCCACTTAAAACATAAAAATGAAAAGCCATTCTTCCTATTTTCATTCCCTTTCCTTTCTCCTCCCTTTCACCAATCCCAATTCTTCTGAATTGTTCTGAACCTATATATTTGCTTTTGCCTGTGTTTGTACTTCTCTCTCCTCCTTATCTTTGGTCTTATAACTAAAAGAAAAACTAGGGCAGCAATGGAGGTGCTGACAATTGACCTTATATAATTCATCTGAAATCTTTTTTGCTTATCCATTAACTTGAGATAGACAGTGGGGAAAAAAGAGCTTGTTCTGGACATACTTCTGAATGTACTTCAGAACCATGCTGTTCCTCTGGGAAGTTGTATGTAAATCCATTGGTTTCTACACTTGGTTATGATGTGAAGTTCTTAAATGCTACTTACTCTTACGCAGTGCAATTTCCCCCCAAATTATTTTCCGAAGGCACTTTTCTCTGTGTCTCTCCTGTAGCTCCTCGTCGTCTGTTTTGGGTTCATTCAATGTCCCATAAACAGCAGCGGCTTCCCTAGGTGTCAGCCAGTCTAAGGTGCACACACAAGCAATGTAATGGCGCTTCCAACCCCCGTATTCATGATCTGTTGGCGTGTAGGGCAGAAACCACCCCAGCTTGATGCATTTGGGCATCCATATGCAGTCCTTCGGAGAAAGATGGGTTGTGAGTTTTTTAAAGGTCAGTGTCATGGTAATATGCTTTCAGGTACACAAATGATATTTTTTAATACTTTCAGATTTCTAGTGCAGTTGATTTGCCATCTAATCTTGATGCCGAGAAATAAGAAGCATTCATTTCTCCATAGCAAAAGTATCCTTTGATTATGTATGAATATATGTATTAGTCATCTCGGCCTACACATCTAATGCCCCATAGCATTTGGTTACTTTAAGCCTAGATTCTGGGACTTCTGCTTCTAGCAGTGATTTAGTCGTTCGTTGTTTCAGACCAATTCTCCCACAGAGATAAACTTTGATTGAGCCACATGATATTGCAATATGCAACCAGTTTTGATAAATGAAAACAGAGGATTTCATGTGGTTGAATCTAATTAAATATCTTGACAAAATATTCTGCCATGTTATTTGAAGTCATTGTAGAGCCACCAGAGCAATAGGACCTGTGCAGCCCAACCCAGGGAGCAGGAAATCCAGAGAGAAGCCTGATCCTGGCCAGCGCTCTCATAGCAGGGAGTCGGACAGCTCCAAAGTGAAGTTCAGGCTGACAAGCTGAGCAGAAAGGCACAAGTGAAAGACTTAGAAGCTGTGAAGGCTTCTAGGCATTCTCAAGGGGAGGAGAGGAAACAAATTTAAGTTTGGAGCCCACGAAGGGGAGGAACCCTGGTAACCACACCAGGCTGTCAGCTGAGATCCTTTTCAGCAAGCACCACGAGGAATTGGGGAAACCATCACCAGGACTGAGCTAGCTTTGAAACAGCTCACTCTCTGATTGGGTTTCAGGGATCTATTCCTGACCAAACCAAATGCCACAGCCAAAAGCAAGTTCTTTCTGGAGGAAGATAATATCATCCAGAGACTCAAATTATCACATTAACTACTTAGACTCAGTATGTGGTATTCAATCAAAAATAGCAGGCCACCAAAAAGACAATTATTTCTTCTTTTGTCTTTGGGTAAATAGAAAGAGACCCTCAGTAGATCCAGATGTTGTAATTATCAGATATAAACTTAAAAAAAAAACCTATACTTAATATGTCTAAGAAATGAAATAGCTAAGTGGAAATGTTTGGTAAGATTATCAAATCAACTTTCTAGAACAGAAAAAAAAATATAACTAAAATTTAGAACTCAATGGACCAGTTTAAAAGCAAATTAGAATCGAGTTAAGGAGGTAATTAGTCAACTAAATGGCAGGCCAGAAGAAAAGTCCAGACTGAAACACTGACAGGCAAATGGAAGGAAAATACACATGAGAAAATGTGAAACTTATGGGATATGGTGAGTCAGTCTAAGATAAGTATTGGAATCCCACACGGAAAAGAGAGAAAATGGGGCAAAAGCAATATCTAAAGAAATAGCATCTGAGAACTTTTCAAAATGGATAAAGGATATTAAAACCCAGATTCAAAAATCACTGCAAAACACAAAACAGGATAAATGTACAAACAGACACACACACACACACACACATATACACAAACTCTAGGTACATTATGATAAAATTACACAAAACAAAAGAGAAAAAAACATATAGCAGCTAGAGAAAATAGAAATATTACCTTTAAAGGAACAACTATAAAACTTCCTACTCCTCAAAAAATAGTTGTAGAAGCCAGAGAACAATGGAAAAATATCAAATACTATAAACAATTAACTGCCAACCTAGAGTTCAAATTTCCAGTGACACTAGCCTTTAATTGTGAAAGTGAAAAGAGACATTTTAAAATAAAAACTAAGAGAATTTGTCATCAGCATGTTGCATGAAATGAATTATTAAAGAGCATTCAGAAGGAAAATGATCCCAAATGGAAACTCAGAGATGTAGGAAAGTATGAAGAGCAACAACAAGAAAAGAAGTAAATATGCTGTTACTTATAAATAAATATTGACTGTATACAAAATATATATTGACTATATAAAATAATAGTACTAAGGGGGTAGGGGTTGGTGAAAAAGGTGAAGAGATTAAGAAGTACAAATTGGTAGTTACAGAATAGACACAGAGATGTAAATTACAGCATAAGGAATCCTATCTAATAAAGAAGTAATATGTAAATTATCCATCACTCCAAGACAAAGATGGTGGTGCCCATATCGGTGGGGCAGGATGCTGGTGGCGTAACCCTGACAACATAAGCCCAGCAGGCATTGCCTCAGCAACTGACAACCAGTAAGCAGGTCTGTAGCAGGAAAGGCTGGAGGCTACGCGACAGCAGGAGGCGTTTACCTGCTTCCCAATCCCCTCGGGGGGATCAGGGAACAGGAAAGGCCGGCCTGGCTGCGAGGCAGGCAGGGTTTTCCCCGCTTCCCAGTGGCTGGAGAAAGATGGGGAGCAGGCAATCCTGGCTGGCAGGCAGCACCCAGCCCTGGCTACAGCTCAAAAAAGAAAACAACGTGCAGGGGAGAGCAAGAGTCTGAGAGATCAACATAGAGGGGTGCCTGCTCCAAGCCTCCACGGTGTGCCTGGGGGCAGGTCCCCAGCAGGTAGACACACACACAGGATGACTGCTCTGAGCCTCAGATTTGGCAGGGGGCAGGCCCCCAGTGGTGACACACTCACACACACCCACACACACATACACACAGAGAGACACAAAAGGTGCCTGGCAGACTGGGGCCATCAGTAGGACATCCACTGTGGGGTTCTGGACTGTGAGTGGGGGCAGGCTGGGCTGAGGGACCCCCCCCCTTCCCCGTGCAGGAATTTCGTGCACCGGGCCTCTAGTATAGTCAATCGTAACTATGTATGGTGCCAGGTGCATACTAGAATTACTCTGCAACATGCATGATTGTCTAACCACTATACTGTGCATCTATAAGTGATACTGAATAATATTGAATATAACTGTCATTGAAAAATAATAATTAAAAAATATTTAAGTGTTTGTATCTTTTATATATGTTTAAATATATATAAAACTATAGAGGACATTAGAATATCTGACAACAAAAGCATGGAAACCAAGGGGGATGAGTGGGATGGGTGTAAAGGATTCTAAGCTTTTTGCATTCTCTCATAAGACGTAAAATAATTCTAGCATGAGTATTGTAATCACTAAGATAGCCATGAAAGAACTTCTGAAGAATTCATAATTAACAATAAAAATAAATAAATATTTAAGTACTCCAAAAGAAGACAAGGAGAAAAATGAAATACAAAACACATGGAACAACAAAAAATAAATAGTAAAATGGTAGAGTTAGGCCCAAATATATCAGCATTTACATAAATGTAGACAGACCAAATTACCCCGGCTAAAAGTCAAAGACTGCTAATTGTTAAAAAACAACCACAACCACCATATTGAGTTTATAAGACATATTTTTTTAAACATAAGGACATAGAAAGGTTGAAAATAGAAAGAGAACAATACACCATGCAAACACTAAGCCTGGACTTTTTTGTAGCAATAAATCCAGGGCTCACAGTTGGCTCTTGCATGTGGCCCCATCACAGAAAGCGTGTGTTCTCTGGGATCAGAATCTCACACAAGCCACCCTGGGAAGTGTGTATAGGTGGAAGAAGTAAGTTATTAACGTGTTTTTAAAGTATGTCCCCATTACATTTTATTAAGCCTTTTAAAAAGAAATGAAGGGACAAATAGGCCAGAGGCAGGCTTATCTTCTTTACAGATATTAGCCAAAGAGAGCTCACTTGAAATTGTGAATTATCATGGATAAAATAACCTATAATAATAAAAGCATAATATACAAATTGACCCAACAGCCGAATAGCAGAATGACCAGCTGGACTGACCACGCTATGGCACCCACTGGCGCCAGGCCAGCCAAGGTGGGTGTGATGCGATTGGTTGGAGGGGTCCCACCATTGCCCCATGATTGCCCCATAGAGGGAGGCCCAGGCCACCGGCCAGTGGGGTGATCAATTGGTAGGGGGGCTCCATAATCGCCCCAAAGAGGGAGGCCCAGGCTACCTGGCCAGGGGCACTGTGGCAGGTGGGCAGGGCCTCCCTCTGTAGGGCAATTGATTGTGTGGCTCCCGGACTGTGAGAGGGCGCAGGCTGGGCTAAGAGACCCCCCACATCAGTGCATGAATTTTGTGCATCAGACCTCTAGTATTATATAAAAACCAAAGCTTAAATAATTTTTAGGAAAGAATGGACTTTTTTAGCCAAGGTAAAATATTTTCTAAATAATTGAGTACTTAAATATTATTATAATTACCTGAATTATTAGAATAATATATATCTGTTACTTACAAAATAAAGTAATGTACTTATCCCTATTTTTTTCTTAAGGATAAGTTAGGTATGGTTCAGATACCCCTATTTATCTCTGGACAGAAAGTTACCCCAGTAGCCTCATTACAGATGACTGTTGTGTTTGAACCCTAGTTAGGAAGTAACAAGTAGTAAACCTGTTCAGTTAAAAACTTCCAGGTCCAGCTGACTTGGGCAGCTGCACATAAATCTTTTGGACTCAGAAAGGAAAAGATGTAGAGAGAAATGAAGCGTGGTAACACTGTGGAGAAATCCACTTTGCACACTTGCATCCTTTCTGAAAACTGGTCATGGACAAACCTAGGAAGAAAGATACAGAAAGTTAGTTCAGAACAGTAATGTCCATGAACTGTACAAAACAAACCAACTATTTAAATTGTTAAACTTATGAGTATAAAATTATTGATACTTATATTACCTTTTAATGTTTGTAGGATTTATAGAAATACCCCCTTTTTTATTCCTGATATTGGATAATTTGTGTTTTCTCTCTTCATTTCTTTGTTACTCAGTTTGTCAACTTTGTTACTTTTTTTAAAAACAGCTTTTGTTTTTGTAGATTTTTAATTGTCCATTTTATATTTTATTTTTACTATTCATTATTTTTTCTCCTACTTGTTTTGGGTAAAATTTGCTATTTTTTCTAATATTTTTTAAATGTAATATTGTTTATTTAACTTTAAAAATATTTCGGCATTATCTTATCTAATAAAAGAGTAATATTGAAATTGACCATTTCTATGGGATGCCTAAGCCACGCCCACCAGCCAATCAGAGCAGCTATATGCAAATTAACCCAGCCAAGATGGAGGCCAGCAGTCACAGAGCTGAAGTAAACAGGAGGCTTCTGTTGCACCAGGAGTAAACTGCCTGCCTAGGCCAGCTGGGCGTCTACTAAGGCAACATTCTTTCAATTATATAAGCCACAGAACTGAAGCCAACAGGAGGCTTCGTTACATGCCTAGACCTGGGCTTAAAGCAACAGTGTATCAATTATAGAAGATAAATAAACCCCAGAAACCTGCTTCCAGCCAGCCTTGCTGGGACGTTGGGTCAATGGAAGATGTGGGCAGCCTGAAAGCCTGAAGACACCACCAGCCCATCACCCAGGCTTCCCAGGCACCCTAGTAGGGACCCAAACCCTGAAGGGACTGTGGGCAGCCTGAAAACAGCCCTCAACCCCTCAACCCCTCACCCAGGCTGGCCACACCCCAGTGGGGTGAGAGTCCACACTGGGGGGCTTGGCCAGCCTGCAAACAGCCATCAGCCCCTCCCTCAGGCTGGCCAGGCATACCAGCAGGTGGACATCCCCTGAGGGGTCCCAGACTGCGAGAGGGCACAGGCCGGGCTGAGGGACAACCCGAGTGCACAAATTTTTGTGCACTGGGCCCCTAGTAAGTATATAAAAGTAAAAAAAAATTCCAAATTGTGTTTAGTACAGAAGATTCTTGAACTTTCATTGATGCAATGAGTGTTCACTTTGCTGAAAATGAAGAGTTGTACCGTTTGTTAAGAACAGATAGTTTAAAACTATCACACTTAACTAAAAAAGACCCAAACTCTTCTCACGTCAGCTGATCCCCCTTCTCCAGAGCTCAGAATAGCAGTGTTATGGCACTATGAACAAAAACAGGACAACCTGAAGCTAAATGGATGCCCACTGCAGTGTCTCTGGTCCACTCTTCACAGGCACCTTGCCCACAGCCTCGATGCCAAGCAAAAAGCACCAAGAGCTTGTCTCGGTTGTTTTGTTTTTTGATTTGTTTTTTTTTTACAAACTATAGATAAGTCAGAACTTCTAGCCAATAACCAAATAGTTAAGACTATCTTATAGATTAAAAAAAAAAGAAAATGCTAGCAACATCTTTAAATGCCTTCTCACATCAACAGCAAAGTGCACAGAGTGAGGAGAACATGAGAGCCTTTTCATTTAAAAATGTTTGGAAATGCCCTGACCGGTTTGGCTCAGTGGATGGAGCATTGGCTGTGGACTCAGGGGTCCCAGGTTCGATTCTGGTCAAGGGCATGTACCTGGTTGCGGGCGCATCCCCAGTGGGAGGTGTGCAGGAGGCAGCTGATCGATGTTTCTCTCTCATCGATGTTTCTATCTCTCTATCCCTCTCCTTTCCTCTCTATAAAAATAAAATTTCTAGGGCACTTTAAGAGACTACATATGATCATGATCCAATTGTGTAATTAATTATAATGTGGGCAACAGCCACCTCTAGAATAGAGCTGTATCAGTTATGGCGCTCCCCTACTCCAAGGTATTCACAAGAAGACAGATACACAGCTTTTTAAAATTCTTCCTCCTTCTCTTCCTCCTCCTCATTTCCCCACTTCCATGTTATTTTTAAATAAGTTCAAGATATCATATTTTATCTATAAACATTTCAGTGTTTATACTAAACAATGAGGACATTAAAAACATATTATCTAATACTATCATCATACCTAAAGAAATTCAATTTCTTAATGTGACATCTATAAAGAAAACTGTTTTATATGACATCCATCAAGAAAACTTCTTACACTGCATTTCAGGCTACCTCAGCACAGATCTTGAATAAAGACAAAATCTAAGGCCCTATTACTGGGTCCTAAGGGACAGATGAACTCACTGCAAGAAAAGTCATGATTATGTTCAAATCTCATTCTCCCGTGGGTCTTCTTTGACCTACATTCCCATAGAGTGGGTCAAGCCTCAGAAAGTTTCCAAGTGGAATGAAAATGGTACCTCCAATTAGGGATAAAAAGACCTTAGCTACACTCATGAACAAGTTACTGAGCATCCACTAGACCCAAAGAGATTCTTAACCAGGAATTTACCCAAACTGCTGGCTTAGCTAGAGCCTCATCTACAAGTCGTGAGAGGAGGCAAATTCTGCCTTGCAACAGAACACCAGCTCATATGCAGAGAGGAATTAGATTAGAAAACAATCACTTGGTAGCTATCATAGTTACAAATGCTTCAGTCAAGAATCACCAATGGATGCAGCAAATAAGTTTGATGAGAAACAGGATATTTGCATGGATTCAAATACTTTTAATTCATTTCAAAGTAATCACTCCAATACTTTATAGTTACCAACGAATTAGTATAAAATACTTCATAATTAGTCATCTTAACCAAGCAGTAAAGTCAACATCACGATCAATGGGACAAATGGACATGGTTGGCCCCCGATGGGATCCACTGAGAACACAGCATCACTTCTGTGCTCTTCTGCCGAGAATGAGATACCCTGGATGTGATCTTGAGGAAATGTCAGTCAACCACAAACTGAAGGTCATTCAACAAAGCAACACATCTGTGCTCTTCAAGTGTCAAGAAAAAACAAGGAAACAGTGAGCGCTTGAAGGTGGCTATAGAGACATAAAAATTAAATGCAATCGGTAACTGTGGGTTGGATTCTGGAACGAGAAGAAAAGGATGATTTATAAGGGACATTGTTGGAAAAACCAGGAGCATTGAATGGAGTCTGTGAGTTGGATGGCAGTGCTCAATAAATGCTGATTTCCTGGTATGAGAGGAGGTACATGATTTTTCAGCAGACTGTCCTTGCTTTTTTAGGACACGCATAGGGTTAGTGGGGCAACATGTTTACAACCTACTCTCAAATGGTTTGGAATAATATGGAAAAAATGTTAACGATTGAGGAATCTAGATGAACAGGGTAAATAAATTATTTATACTATTTTTGCAACTTTTCTGTAAGTTAAAAGTTGTTACAAAACAAAAAGGACTTTAAAAAAAAAGAGGCTACCTGTTTTAGTTCCAAGGTTTAATGATTGCCTATTATTGTGTGTGTTTCTACTCCCCTGGCTCCATTTTAAGGCCCTGCTCTCTCTTGATTCCTGTTCATGCAGCTTTGTCACAACCTGAGACAAAACAGAGTGGCTTTAAAATGAACCTGTTGGCATGTTGGTCTGGGGAAAGCACGTGTGTGTGTGTGCGCAATGTGTGCTCATGTGTGCATGTAGGTGTGTTGTAAGCAGGAGGGCAAAGAATGGAGTGGTGCATGTCCTGCAGGATATAGTGTCCACAGACAGAAATGTCACTTGCGGAATCTTCTCAGTTGTGATAGAGATTAACATTCAAGCAGCATGAGACAATGCCAACACCTTGCAAGAACAGTTAACCCCAAAGGATCACTGATCTAACTTACCACTGTCTGAGGCAGGTTTCTCAATCATTTCACTGGCTCTTGACAGACAGTTTGCTCTCTTTTGGAATTACAAAACACATCAATAAAATAAGGTAAAAAACAGGAATGTCTTCAGCCTCCTTTCAAAGAGGGGACTCAGTATCTTTGGAGTTTTTATTCCCATCCCCTTCACACCCCACAGCCTCTACTGATTCATACTAGCAGAGCAAGAGGGAAGAATTGAATTACTTTTTAAAGAAAACCCCAATTATACATGTTTTATAGATGTTTCCTAGTCTGTGCCTACAAGGACACATTAAAGCATAATGAATGAATCTTAAGTAAGAAGGAAAGAAAATGCTTCAGTCACATTTAAGAAATCAGTGCATGAGCAGCAGAACGAGCAGGTTTGCAGTAATGACACCGTGACTAGTTGCATTTTAGTTAGTGTTGCAAAGGAATAAATCTGTGAAGAGAAATTACAACACGTAAGGAGACAATGAACAAGATGTGCTTTGCTCATTTATTGTGACAAGGAAAGCTTCTTTTAAATAATTCATGCTAATGCTTTGCAGTGTGCTACTGAATGTTCAGTGTGTACTTTGCAAAAATAACAAAGCTTAGTAATATGGGACTTGAGTCGAATTCTCTGCTCTTAAATTTCTGATGAGAAGTGGAAAGAAGCTGCCAAAATTGTGATGAAAGTGACTGGGGAAGAGCTTGGGGGGGTGGCCTGGAGAGGGGCGAGGAGGTTTGGTAGAGGTACCCGCTTCCTAGTTGCCACGGTAGCACCTCTTGAGTCTTGTCTGGTGGCTTTATAAACACTCTATGGCATGGTAAGTGTCTGTATGAGATGGTTTCCATGTGCATTCCAGTGATACATAGAATAATGACTGGTATTGGGGTACAAAGGAAATGAAGAACCAGGTGCCAAAGTTGTCAGCGATTAAGAGAGCAACCATAAATTTGTTCTTTGTAGTTTAGGCTGTTTCTGTTTGTTCATTTTATTTTTTTTAGATTCCACATATAAATGAAATCATATGGTATTTGTCTTTCTCTGTCTGACTTATTTCAATTAGCTTAATACTCTCTAGGTTCATCTATGTTGTTGCAAAGGGCAATATTCATCCCTTTATATTGCTGAGTAATACCCCATTGTATATATGTATCACCGCTTTATTTACCTATTCACCTATTGATGGGCAAATAGCTTGCATCCCTATCATATTTTAAATAATTTTAGATAATTTTAAATAATTCTGCAATGAATACAGGGGTGTGTACATCTTTTCAAATCAGTGTTTTTGTTTTCCTCAGATGAGTACCCAGAAGCGCAATTGCTGGGTTGTAGGGAGCATTTATTAAATGATAAACGTGCTTTTATTACCTGGCAGTACAATTCTTGCTCATTTTTTATATGCAAATTTTTCTTAACTATTGTACATTTTCTTTTCTGGATTAGTGTTAGAATAAGTTTCTCAAGGTTCATAAGGAAATCCTATCTGGCGATTTTTACTGAGATTTAATTAAACTTGAAGATTAACTTAGAGCAAATTGGCATCTTTAAACATGGTACATCTATCTGTTTATCCAGGATTATTTCTTATTACCCTTTATTACCAATTTATAATTTCCTGATTAATGGCCTTGCACTTATCTTTTTATTTGTATACAACACAAATAGGGAAGCAGAGCAGGGAGAAGGGAGAGAAAGAGGGAGGAGAGGAGGAGAGGAAGGGGAGGGGAAGGAAAGACAGACACACAGAGAGAAAGAGATCTCGTAACATCATTTGACTCCAAGGATCTAGCCCAGCCCAAAGCTAGATCAATCTTTTTTTTAAATTAATTTCAGAGAGAGGAAGAAGAGAGAGTCACAGAAACATCAATAATAAGAGAGAATCATCCATCAGCTGCCTCCTGCAAACCCCGTACTGGGGATCAAGCCTGAAACCTGGGCCTGTGCCCTGACCAGAAATCGAACGGTAACCTCCTGGTTCATGGGTCAACACTCAACCACTGAGCCACACTGGCCAGGCAGCTAAACCAATCTTAAGTCAATAAATTCACATTTCTTCTTAGGCTGGTTTGAATTCCATTTCTGCTGTTTGCACTTGAAAGCATTCTGACCATGAAATAAAAGAATAATAGAGAGAGTAGGAGGCGTGATGGCACATGTCCCTGAATGCTCACTGTGTGCCATGGCATGCTGCTTCTGCTTCTCAGACTTGCTAGGCCACGTAGGTCTCCCGGCAGCCACTTCTAACCTGATTCTGCTGCGACCCTCCGGAACATTTCTTGAAGAACTTCTTACATACAGAGCACAGACAAACAGTCTCTTAAAACCTTGTCTTCATTTCCCCTGATTATCTGTGAATTTGACTCCTCTTACACAGAGGTGAAGAGGACACTTGGTGGAGCTGAAGCTAATATCATGTACTTTACAAATGGCTGGTAGTACTATCTGGGCTGCTGCATTTGGGAAGCTGTGCAATGAACTTCGAGAGGTGCCATTCACACAGATGACAGCGTGGAATAGCAGCCCGTGGAGCTGTGTAGTAGGGCCCCCTTAGGTTGTATTCTTGTGCACAATTCCTTTGGATTGCTCTACAGAGATCTGGAATTAATTAATGATGAAAAGTTTTGAATGAAGCAAAGTATTAGTAATCGCCTCTATTCAAAAACTTGTCATATCTTAAAAAATGTTTTCCTCCTGCAAACTAGCAAACGAAAAATATTTTTTTCTGATTACCTTTTGACTATTGTTATGATGAGAGTGTTTTAAACATCTTCATCCATTCAATAAGCATTTATGGAGAGGCTACTGTGTAGCTGTATTGCTCTAAGTGCTAGGGGGAGAAAGAGTCACCAGAAGCTATTACATTCCCATGGACATGTAGACAGGAAATAAACCAACCAGCACTGTATATAACATAATGCTAGGTGGTACTTAGTGCTACAAAAATAAGTGAAACATTATTAAGTAGAGATGTCATTTACACACTGGGAAGTGAAAACGTCAATGCACAGGTTTGCCATCTGCTCTCTTGTGCCCATTCCCACCCAATTAAACAGCTTAGGGTTTTTAATTGGGTTTCTACTTTAAAAAAAAACTCAAGGGTTTTCTTTCTTAGCTTCATCCACCCCTAAAAACCACCCCAACAATGAATGTTAATCCATACAGTAAGCATGTCAAACTTACAGGCTAACATGGGCCAAATAAACGAGGCATGCAGCCCATGAGCCGTGAGTTTGACATGCTTGACATACAGTATTTCATACAATTGCCTACGGCCATCTGGTCTATATGAAAGGACAGGAACATGTCCAGACTACGAGCTGAGAGGAGGGAAGTCAGGATGACTCTAATTTCAAGCCTGTGTTAGATATTCAGAAACCCAGTGTGTCTCTTAACACTCTCCTCCCCACTGCCTGCTCACAGAAATATTCTAACGAGTGTGCAGTAACTCACAGGGATGTAGCTGTTCTGTATTCAAAATTAACCTAGAAGTACGTTGTCTCTGAAAAATTTATATACAGGATGCCCTCACAGTTCAGAACTGAGTTACACATCCTGCACTGAGCCCTCCGGGGGTGCTTGGAAGAAGGCCAGGTGCCCTGAAGTGGGAGGTGATGGGGAGGGGAGGGGCTGCTCTCTCATCTGTATGGTGGCTGGTGGGTGTTCTGCCCTGCAACCCCATTTCCAGTGGCTCTGAGGGAGACCAATAATTAGAGCTCTTCAATGATCATTATCTCCCTCTGCCCTGAGACACACACACCCACAGAAATTCCATCCATCTCTGGGGAATGAATTTGCATGAATGTGGCCCCACCCACTAGGGAAAGCGACAAGTTTGGGCAGCTCCAGAGAAGCCTTCCCATGGGGTGGGGCGTTCCCTGGTACTGAGCAGAGGCAGTTTGGAACCGGTCTCACCAGTGTGGCTAGGAGACAGAAGCAAACTTCTCCTAGGTTTCTCCGAGGGTGACACACAGAGCAGCCCCGTTTCCTTTAAGGGGTCGCAGGAGAGGTCAGCCCAGTCAAGCAGCAGGGAAACAACAGAACTGGAAACCATTAGACACGAGCCTGTACAAGCATAATGTTTGGGGAAATGCCATGGTAGCGGTTTGTAAAAATTGCTGGTGGAGCAAAACAAGCAGGGAAGGCTTCCTGGGAGAGGCGACATGTAAGCTGAGGTGAGAGGGAGAATCTCTGCCAAGGGGATAATTTCAGAAGCTGAACCTTTGAAAAATGTCTTAACTATTATAAAACTCCATTTAAGAAATCTCCTTAAATCATAACAATACGGACTATTTATTAGGAAAGAAAAAATATTAGATGTTTGACTACATCTCATAAAGATTAAGAAGAAGCTTTTTTTTGTTTGTTTTTTAAATATATTTTATTGATTTTTTACAGAGAGGAAGAGAGAGGGATGGAGAGTTAGAAACATCAGTGAGAAACATTGATCAGCTGCCTCCTGCACATCTCCCACTGGGAATGTGCCTGCAACCAAGGTACATGCCCTTGACCGGAATCGAACTGGGACCCTTGAGTCCACAGGCCGACGCTCTATCCACTGAGCCAAACCGGTTAGGGCAAGAAGAAGCTTTTAAGAGAAACTTTTAAAGGTGTAGCATGTTTCTGACCAATACTGCACATCCTGTTTAAGTGTAATAGCTGTAACTGCCTGAATTAAAACAATATTATGCATAACCTATGGACACAGACAATAGTGTGGGGAAGGTCTGGGATGGGGTGGGGCTGGGTGGAGGGAGGCAAAGGGTGGGGGGAAATGGGGAACATTTGTAACACTGTCAACAATTAAAAAATCTTATTCAGAAATTACAAAACACCTAAAGCTTGGCTTCTCTGCATTGATAATAAGGTAATTTGAATAAGTATAGCTTGGCTTATTTATAAAAAATGCTAAATTCTCCTGTTTATTCATAGGCTTATTCACAGTTATCGGGGAACAAGGACTATAGGAATAAATGTGATTCAAAAGAAATGCTTAATAGTTAAAAGTCAATTGCCCTGCCCTGACTGGTTTGGCTCAGTGGATAGAGCATCGGCCTGCGGACTCATGGGTCCCGGGTTCAATTCCAGTCAAGGGCATGTACCTTGGTTGTGGGCACATCCCCAGTAGGGTGAATGCAGGAGGCAGCTGATCGATGTTTCTCTCTCATCGATGTTTCTATCATCACCCTCCCTTCCTCTCTGTAAAAAAATCAATAAAATATATATTTTTTAAAAAGTCAATTGCCCTGCCACCATTTGTCCCAGCAATTCCATTCCCAGGTATATACCTAAAAGGAATACACACATCCATACAGAAAAACTTGTACACTAATGTTTATAGAAACCTTATGCGCAGTAGCCAAAATGCATAAACAACCAAATGTCCATCCGCTGGTGAATGCGTAAGTAAAATATAGCATATCAATACCATGGAATATTATTTGGCAATAAAAAGGAAAGAAGTGCTGATAAATGCTACATAATGGATGACTGGTAAGAATATTGTAATACAAGGTGTATGTAAATCCCATTTATATGAAAAGTCCAGAAAAGACAAATTTATAGAAACAGAAAGTAGATTAGTGGTTTCCCAGTGCTGGGAGGTTGGGATAAGGAGTGACTGCTAGTGGATATGGGGTTTCTTTTTGGGGTGATGAAAATGTCCTAAACTTTGGTTGTAATAATGATTGCACAACTCTGAACTCACTAAAACCGTTGACCTATATACCCTTTAAATAGATATATTTTGTTGTATATGAATTATCTCTCAATAAAGATGCTTCAAAGAAAGATGACTGCTCTAACTTTAATCTAAAAAATAAAATGAGTTGGGCTTTTAAGATTTAATTAAAATTTAGCACCATTCATAGATTGGATAACACTATGAGCACATAGGATCTGCAGATGCTGGTAGGAGAGAAGAAATGGCTAGCTGACAGAAATGGGGAGGAAGTGGTACAAGATAAACTGAATTCAGACTTCGGGGAGTAAACTGATTGATGTTAAACAAGAAAAACCACCACTACTAATTAAAGATGGACTCAGGATGCCAAATCTAGAGACCAGAAATTGACATACAACTTCCCCTAAAATCAGCAGCCCAGGGTATGTAATAACAGATCTGTGGAATGATGAAATACAAACAGCGCACAGCAGAAACACAGCTGCTAGGAAACAAAGAAAAGTAATCTCACTGAACAGATTAGTCCATACCCTTGTCCCATAGAAAGAAGAATTCAGGTACCAGACAAAGGATGCAATTTCCAGTGACAAAATGTCAAGCCTCAAAGTATACCAGAAATTCTCTAGTGACCTCTAGTGGTTACAACTAAAATTGCCTGGTCTACGATACGTGAGACTACACCACAAAGCAATTATATATATGGGGTTTGGCCTATAATTTTCTTATCTTGAAAGCTATCAAGCTGGAGTAGGAGAAAACCTAGCCAATGACTGCCATAAAAAGTTTCCTTCCCTGATTTTTCAGCACTGACTGGAGAGCTGTTTCTCTGTGGTTTGTTTTTGCAGCTTCTTTAAACACAACTAAGAAGGTGTCTGTCTCCTTCCAGTGACTCAGCTACATAAGGAACAGTCTATTAACAATCCACTATGCGCCCAGGATGCAGGAGAAAGCTGACAACGGAGAAGGTGAGCGACTGGGTAGGAGAGAGGAAATGGCTGAGCATAATAGATGCGCAGGAAAAAGTGCGAGAAAAAGTGGGAGGCGGGTATTGCAAACCGGACAAGCCAATTTGATCTTGCACAAGTCTCAGGCACTTTTCAGCAGCTAACTGAGAAGTTCAACGTCCCCTCAACCTTCCCACCAGGTTGTAGGAAAGCCACTCACACCGAGTGAGGCCATACTTAGAGTTTCATGAAGCTAAACCTGCGTGAATAAGCCCCCGCCGGCCTCTTCTGTGGGCTGAGGTCCCAGCTTTCTGTCCTTTGGGGGGAAAGGTGCACTCAAATGAGGAAGGACGAGAAGCGGTTCACATTCCAGAAACAGGAGTCTATCATCACCCTCGTGGTTGACCTCAGACGCTCAGAAGTCCCCAGACTGATACGGCTGTTTGTTTGGGAATGAACCTTGAGAAACCATCCTTTCTCTACCTACTACCAGCGGAGCTGGATTCTTCAACCATGTCCAGGCGCACTGCAGGGCTCTCTAGAATATTCCGGTTTGTCCCACATCTTTAATTTCACCAGAGACACTCCATTCCTAACACCCATCTGACAATCAGCTTCTAGTTGCTCGGATAACTAATGCCGGATATTTGCTATGTTAATTAGTAAAACATATGGTAATGACTGAGCCAGTGACCTTTCCAATACAATGTTAGCTAACTACCTCCAGAGTATTAATTCCTGATCAGAATACTAGCAACCCCTGGCATTTCAACTAACACCTTCAAATAGCACACTGTTTTTGCTGCAGGATTTCAAAGGAGATTGTAGACATAGTAGGAGAGAAGGGTATGAACGAGAATAAGGACACACTGATCATCAGTGACCTCTGCTGTGCAAGTCTTGCCCATGTTCCTACGTGTTGCTGCCATGGTTACTGCTCAGATATGTTTCAGATACAGCCATTCAAGTAACCAATATTTATGGAGTGTCTACCTATGTGCCAGATATCTAGCTGATGTATCTCATCATCTGATAGTTCCCAAGAGGACTTAATATACTAGGGGGATGTTAAACTACCGGCTGAGACTATTGACAAGTTTTTGCAAAAACTAAACATCCCCCCATGATATGAAGATGTTAAAGCCCCCGAGGTTCCTTGTCCCTCTCAAGGAATCAGCGGCAGAAGTCTTTATAAACCTTCAAACGTCAAAACACCATTGTCTTTGTTTTTTTTTCTAGGGGAAAAAAACCTTAAAGGTTATATGAACATTTTGTTTTCATTAGGAAGCAATGATAACGTCATCAATCAGCTACATTTACCTTAGTTGTGATTTAGTGCAGCGTAGAAGTATCATGAATAAGAATTCTTGCCGTTGCTTGTTAGTCCAGAGGTCAAACCAATGACTTATAAGAGCAACTCTTTCCCGAAAGAGCTGTAAGGGGAGGGGAATGACAGTTTTCTGTATAGTTCACTATATTCTTAGTTGCTAAGCAATTTAACCACCTTACAGCTCATATTTGCACAGCAGTTTACAGTTCACAGAGCACATGAATAGTGGAGGTCTCTCCCTCCAGCTTCACCTGCTTGTATCCCGGGGCACAGACAAGCCCAGGCTTGTTGCATGGGCTGGCGGGAGATATAATTACAGAGGAGCCCATGGAGGCCTCTTTCAACACAGAGGGGTAAGGAATCCTGGCTCTTGTTTCTACCTTGGCTGATATAGCCTGGGGAAACAGATTCCAAATATTTCATCTTGAAAACACAAGCAGGCTCTCTACCCTTGTTGACCTGTGAAAACGAGGCCATTGAAGTAGGTGTGATTTTTACTAACCTACAGTCCTATAGCTTCATAGCACCCACCAAAATGGAAGTTAATAAATATTGCTAAACCGCCATTGTTAGACGTGTCTCCAGGAAGGACATACACCAAGAACCATCATGCCCCCAAACCTGGGTTTCAGCCCAGCTTTGCTCAGTTGACATATACACACTCGCTGATGTATTACTCAGTCAGGCCTTGGTCTGAGCTCATGTGGTCTCCCTCCCTGGTGAGGGGCCCGTACCACACCACGAGCTCTGAAGGCCCAGCCAGCCTTCCCCATCAAGGTCTGACAGAGCCATTCAAGGGCTACTTCCTGCGCTACCTTTCAGAGGGGACATCCCCAAGCCATCGGGCCACACAGCTGGCACAGGAGGGAAGAGAGAGAGGATTAAAGAAATACACAGAGACATATCCAAGGGTGGCTTAAATTACCAGCCACCATTACCTAAAAAATAAATCATGAATAAATAAGGATATGAAATAACTAATATTAATAATACAAATAAATAATACAAGAATAAACTCTGTTTCCTGTACTCACAATTGTAAACCCACTTTTTTTTTTAATCCTCACCCAAGGATATTTTCTATTTATTTGAGAGGGAGGGAGAGAGGGAGAGGGAGAGGGAGAGGGAGAGGGAGAGGGAGAAGGAGAGAGAGAGAGAGAGAGAGAGAGAGAGAGAGAGAGAGAGAGAGAGAGAGAAACATCCATGTACTAGTAAGAGAGAAACATTGATCAGTTGCCTCTTATACATACCCCAACTGAGAATTGAACCTGCAACCTACGTATGTGACCTGATGGGAACTGGACCCACAGCCTTTCTGGTGCACAGGAAGATGCGCCAACCAACTGAGCCACCTGACCAGGGCTGTAAACCTACTTTTGCCCACCCTGGAATATTAACACTCCACACCAAAAGCATCTCACTTTTCTCTTTCCTGTCACAGTAAACAGTGTGTGTTCTGGAGGTTTCTGTTTTGTTCCTGGAGGTACAGAGGAAAGGGAAACAGATCTGGAGCCTTCCATAAGGTAGGAGTTGGGGACTGGGATGAGACAAATGTAGGTTGATTTTTATTCAAAGTGACCCCAAAATTAAATCCTTTAGGGATGTTTTTAGAAAATATATGGCAACATGAGACCCAAAATGTCATAGTAAAATGAGCCTTACAAATTAAACTTGTTCCATTTTAGAGCGTGTAACTCACCTGTCTGTTTAATGCCTTGTTGATACATGGTGTCCAGGCACTGAATCTCGTGTGGAAGCTCTCCATTTCCAGTGTTTTCCTGGAAGAATTCCCAGCTGACATCCCCGCAAATTATTTTCTTCCAGTCCTAGAAACTATAGGTTCCTTTCAAAAGACTTTTCATTAAGATCACCTAGAAACATCCAGTATGTTAATATTGTCCTTACAGGAATGACATAATTACAGCAATGATGGACATATATATTCATTGAAGAGAATCCAAACAAATATACACAGGAAGTTCATGCACTCCAAGTAACTGTAATTTATTCTGTCCTCCTCGGACTGCACCCAAATGTGAATCTAAGCCACTTGTTTTTCCCTTTGCTGGTGAATGACTCAGAAATTGGAGTGATTCTGTATCAGACAGGGATGTGGACTTGACTCCCCCACCACTCATACACTCTAACCCCATGCCAGAAAGCAAGAAGGGCACAAAGACACCACTCGACCTGCCTGTCTTTTGAGGACACAAGTCAAACAAAATGTAGAGCGGAGAATGTAGGGCTAACGTATTAGTTTTCCATTGTTATATAACAAATTACCTAAAACCCAAAGTTTCTATGGGTCGGGAGTCTAAGCACAGCCTATGGAGTACTGTCTGAGTCTACGAGGGCTGCCATAACAAATACTGGGTAGATTTATTTTTTCATAGTCCGAAAGCTAAACACTCAAGATCAAGGTGCTCTCAGGGCTGGTTTCTGGTGAGACCTCTCTTCCTGGCTTGTAAATGGCCGTCTCCTCACTGTATTCTCATAAGGCCTTTCTTCTGTGCACACACAGGGGAGGGGATGGGAGAGACAGACAGACAGACAGACAGAGACCTATTGTCTCTTCTTCTCTTTAAAAGTCCTATTGGATTAAGGTCCCACCCTTACAATCTCATTTAACTTTCATTACCTCTTGGTAAGTTCCTGTTTCAAGCTACTAAATGTCAGTATGGTTTGTTACCCAGCACAGACTGACAAAGCCATGTGTTGGTGTGCATCTAGGACTCTCACATACAGCTGGTGTGATATCAGCACTTCGAAAAACTGCTTGGCATTGTTTCCTGAAGCTGAACATGTGCATACATTTGACCCAACAGAAAAACATGAACATGTGGACCAGATATATCCACAATATTCACAGCTGCGTCAGATAGCTCCAACCTGGAAAAAGCCCAGACACCCATCTACAGTTGAATGGATAACCATGTTGTCATATATTCATGTAACAGGATGCTGCTACAGACAAAAGTATGTAGGACTCACATATGTAAGACATTAAACAAAACAAAATAGTACATTTTCTATGGTTTAATTTATACAGAGTTCTACTCTATAGTGTTAGAAGTCAGGATGGCGGTTACCTTGGGGAGGAAAAAGAGGGTCAAGACCGGGAGGGACGTGGAAGGTGATTCTGAGGTGCTGGTACCCATTTAGTGGTGGGAGCCCATGTCGGTCATTTTAGCCTTCATTGAGTTCTACACTTAAGAGTTGCATATTTTTTATATCTTCTCTTTCAACCAAGATTTTTAGAAATAATATCATTAAACATTATGAAGTACCTAAAAAAATAAAAGTACAACTTTATGAAGAAAATTATAACACTTTATTGGAAAACATTTTCAAAGACCTAAATAACTGGAGAGAGATATTTTATTCATGAATTAGAGACACAGAAGAATGAAGAGTTTCATTCTCTTCAAAATGATCTACAGATTCAATGCAACCCCAATTTTTAAAATCCCAAGAAATACTGTGAGTTGTATGTGTAAATGAAAAGCTGATTCTAAAATATTTATGGAGTTTAAAGGGCCCAATATAGTCAAGGCAGTCAAGGGAGGGAGATGTGTTTCCAGATATCAAGACTCAATGTAAAGGTAGAGTAACAGGATGACATGGTATCAGTGTGGAGACAGACACTGGTAAGATGACAAGTCAAAGAGGAAGAGATGGATTCTTACATTTAGAGAAAACAATATCTGTTCTTTTCTCTCTCTCTCTCTCTCTCTCTCTCTCTCACACACACACACACACACACACACACACACCAGTTATCTGAAGGCTTTTTTAGATATATAACCAATTACATATGGTTTGTAAATCCCCAGAAGACAAAATTAGAAACAATGGATGATGTCAGAGAAACAGATTTTGGATCAATTTAAGCGGGAAAACAACACTTCAGCAGCTTTAGCTGTCTCAGGAGGTTATGTCCATCATTGGAGATATTAAAACACAAATTCTAGCTGGGATTCAAGCATAGAAATGTCTATGTTTCTAAGCAACCATCTGTTGCTATAAATTCCAAGAAGCAGAGAACAACGGGGCCTGGAGTAGCTGAGAAAACTTTATTGGAGAGCCGGAAGATTTCAAGCATAAGACAAACATTTGCAGTGCCCCTACTCTTACTACGTTTCAATAAGATAGAAGCACATTTTGAAGTTGAATATATTGGAAATGCATATACCATATTAGGAACAATTTTAGAAATATCGTAAGAGCAATATGACAGCACCAAACTGGGATCCCTGCTCTGACACCCTCTGCCCCCACTGAAGCTTTGTAAGTAATTTAGTCTCTGAACCTCCATTTCCTCGTGTGTAAATCAAGGCAGTGATGTGTTTTGTTGAACTGTAGTGTAATAATGTGTGGTTCAGAGGAAAACAGCATGGCAATGTGGGAATACCTACTTCTGAATCAACTTTAAATCAAAACAAATCCTTAGCTTCATCAGATGCCCAGCTGTTGTTACGTGAAATCCCTCCAAGAGCCAAAACAAAGGATTTTTATTTAGCAAGTTCTCAGCGTTATTATCCTCACGTTAATGGCTTACTGAGCCAAACATTGCTGGTATGCAGTACATCATGTATGTATGTAGTATTATAAATGTAGATATGGACAGAGAGATAAATTCCCACATGATTATCTTTATTCTCTAAGATATCAACTTTGCTGACTCTCGACCCAGGGAGAAATGGAATGCTGACAATCACTACTTCTTTAAATGGGATGATTTCTTTTCGTATCCAAGCATTTTATATTTCTCCAAATAGTAGCTCCGTAAGATATTAATAGGTGTTTCCCAGGAAAACAGGATCCATAGTTCAATATACTTGAGGAAGAATTTACTGAACAAAGTTAAACATGTCTTATTTTGTAGGATGTTTTAGAAACTTTAATATTTAATATTTCCAAGAGGAAGAAATGATATTGGTTACCTTGTGCGTAACAAATCTAATGCTGTGTAACAAATAGTCCCAATACTTAGTGGCTTCAAAAACAAACATTATTATCTTAGTTTTGTCAGGAGTCAGGCTTAACTGGATTCCTTGGCTCAGGGTCTCTCATGTTCCAAGTGTCAGCTGGGGCTGAAGTCATCCCAAAGCCAGATGGGAGAATGATCTACTCCCAGGCTCATGAAAGTGGTTTTTGGAACAAAGATCTCAGTTTCTTGCTGGATGTTGGCTGGAGGCTCCCCTCCCATGGAAGCTTCTCGATAGGTTAGCTCACAAATGGTGTCTGGCCAAGTGAGCAAGTGAAAGAGCAAGAGAGGCTAGGCAAGATGGAAGCCAGAGTCTTTGTGTAGAATAGTCTCAGAAGTGACATACATCACTTTGATTAGTCAGAACAGAGATCAGCAAATGTGCTCAGCAGGCCATAATTGCCTACCACTCATTTTTGTAAATAAAGTTTTATTGGAACACGGCTAATATAACAGCATAGTTGAGTGGAAGAGACCATATGGTCCACAAAGCCTAAAATATGCACTACCTGGCCCTTTACAGAAACCTTTGGCTCTCCTGCATTAGAAGCAAGTCCGGCCCATACTTGAGGGGAAGGACTCACAAGGGCATGGACACCAGGAAGTTGGGATCATTGGGAGTCATTTTATTTTATACTAGAGGTCCAGTGCATGAAATTTTTGTGTCCTTTGGAGATGTCCGAATGATTCCTTAGGCCCATTCCCCACAGCAGTTGGACATTCTTAATGCTGCTGCGGAGGCGGGAGGGGCTCCCACCACAGCTGCTGAGCTCACCAGCTGTGAGCCTGGCCCAGAGCTATTGGCTGTAGGAGCACACTGACCACCAGGGGCAACTCTTGTTTTGAGCATCTGCCCTCTGGTGGTCAATATGCGACATAGCGACTGGTCATGCCACCATTTGGTCAATTTGCATATTAGCCTTTTATTATATAGAATTGTTTTTATTGATTTTAGAGAGGAAGGGAAAGGGATAGTTAAAAACATCAATGATGAGAGAGAATCATCGATCAGCTGCCTCCTGCACGTCCTGTACTGAGGATGGAGCCTGCAACCCAGCATGTGCCCTTGACTGGAATCAAACCCAGGACCCTTCAGTCCACAGGCTGATGCTCTAACCACTGAGAAAACCAGCTAAGGCCACTGGAAGTCATTTTCGAAGCTGCCTCCCACATAGCACCTGCCCATGAGTAGGCATTTGATGAGTATCTGATGAGTAATTGAATAATTACTAACATTTTATCAATTTTCCAAATTCCAGGGCTGAAAAGCAAGTTACTAGCTAAGAAAAATTCCTTCACCGATTATTAGGATTTGACAACTATGTTACCACAGTGGCAATTTATCAACTTATGTGATCTTCTTATTAGTAAAATTTCCATCATTATGTTAAATGAGTTATATGGTAAAATGAGGTCAGAATTGAAGTATTAGGTAGGTCTGAGATGATTTTTCATGACCTTAGTGAACTGGAAGAAAGGACAGTATTGGAGGGTACTTACTTGAGATGAGAATTCACTCTGGGGCAAGAACACTGACTGAATTATGCTTACTATATGGTAGTCATCAATATCTTCTAATACCTTTAGAAATATTTACCTGGCATTTCTTCCTTAAGAAACTTTTAGATTCTATGCATTGGGGGGAAAAAAATCTATTAGCAAGTCTTTCTCCTGAAGCACGAAGAAGAAATAAACTACTAGGGGTGGAGAAAAAATTTTAATCCCTTAAATATGCTTCCCAAGAAGTAATCTGGTTCTAAAGATTGCAGGGGGGGGTGGGGGGGTAGGAGGGCCCCCCCGCCCCCGCGGGAAACCAGAGTAAAAGCAAAGTGCATGTGATTAGTAAAAAAACAGAAATTAAAGACTATTCCAGTTAAACAAAATGTCCTATTTAGGGCATGGCTTATTTTGAGCATAAAACAGTATATCGTTTTTATTAAATGCGCACGTAACAAAAGCAATAGCATGTTTTGAGGAAATTTGTGTTTTTGGGTCGCACAGGAGGAGAAAGGAAATGCCCTGCCTGTAAGCCCAGACTGGACAATAATCAAATGCTGGGTCTGCTCAGTGTGAAGCTGTAAAATTAAAGCTACAACAAGAAGCAACTGTCCTATCAAAGTTCATGCAGGAAGCAGAACTAGGTATGTTGCTCTAAGACTTTCAGATTTCTAACCCTACTTTCTCTCACTGAAATGATGTTTAGAGAGTGATTTTTGAGGTTCCTGAGGTGCACACATGTCAAGATGGGCCTGAAAACAAGATGGGTTGTGCCAACTCTAACACAGATGAGGTCTGGAGATTCTGTTCCGATGCTTATGGAGAGATTTGTTAATAAGCACAGGAGAAGCATTTTAAAAAGGTAAGTATTTCTACCACGGTTTAATCATGTGTCCTAGTCCTCAGTCTTAGCATTTCAACTCAGAGCTCTATAATTAGAACCACCAACTTTATTCGCTGTAGATTCTATTTCTCCTTCACAACCCTCCCAGGCAGGGCGCTGGGCTCCCCACCCATGACCCTGGAGAACCTGAGCAGCTTCCTGATTTTCCAACAGACTGAAGTGGTGCGGGGGAGAAACAAAACAATCTCGCCTTGGGCCAGGTTAGGGTTGGGCTGTGACAAGTAAACTCTCATCCCCCCCTCCCCCAGGGTACTCCTTTGGGATGGGGGTGGGGACCTCCTCCCACCGCCCCACCCTCCACATTTTGGACTCCATGGTAGGCAAGAGGGTGAGAACTGGCAGATGGAGGGAGTTTGATGGCGTAACCACTTTGGAGTCCTAAGGAAATCCGTGTTTTCCATGGCGCCCCATAACTTGACTTTACTTCCATCCCCAATAGATGCTGTGGGGGAGGAGGTTAGCGCTTACTTGCCACAGCGCAACTCAGACCTGCCCCTGCTCAGAGACTGCTCCGCTTCTCCCCAGCGCCACTGCAATCGTGGGTAATTCCAAGTTCTCCAAGGTCCTCTCGGCGCTGCGTGGGACAGTCCTGAGGCTGGGATGGGTGGAGGGGGGTGCGGCCACAGCCAGGGGCTTTACCTCGGAAGGTGGCTGAGAAGGCACCCAGCGGCTGCCTCCTTTTGGATCTTGTAGTGAAAATCTGGAGCAAGACATCCGCTGCAGCCTGGGGTGGAGGGTGGAAGAGATGGCCCCACGCTGTCTCCTTGGAGACCTGACCGCAGGGGAGCGGCCTGCTCCGCCCCCTTCCCACCGGGAGGCCGCAGTTCCCGGGCCGGCCGGGGCCAGAGCTGCAGGAGACGCACAACGCCGCTGCGCGCCCAGAAGCTGGGGAGCCGCCGGGGAGGCCTGGATGCCCAAGCTGGGTCGGTGTGCTCCCAAAGGAAGCTGGCAACCTTACGGCCACGAGTGGGAAAGGAGGGGTTTCTTATCTTCCGTCAATCCTCAGAACATTCTAATACTACTGTCCATTTTAGAACCATACAGAAGGTGCCAAAACCAAAACCACCCGCACCCTTCCTCATCGGTTTCCAAGGACTCTGCCCAAAATGTCTTTAAATAGTTCTAGTGAAGCCTGCAAGGTTTTCCTTTCCTGTGGCGATGAGTAGTTGTCGCCACGGAAAGAGATCCACAATATGAGAAGCAGGTTAGAGAACCGTATAAATAGGATGATCTAATGTTGGTAAATGAGCACGTCTAAGATGTCTGCAAGCTGGGGTGCTCTGGGAGTATTTCTTAAGTCACTGGTCATTAAAATGTATGTATAAGGAACATGCAACGTCTCTACATGTTATTCTAAGCCAGCCACCTCATTGTTTTCCCGGCTGCCTTTAACATGTTTAAGTTGTGTGAACAGGTGCAAATTACTCGATAAGCTAAAACGTTGTTCCCTGGGGCCCACACGGGACTCCTTGGCCAGAGGACAAATGGGTAAACAAGGCCAAGCTGCTGCTCTGTCACTGAGCCACGGCAAACAGCCTCAGCTCTCCTGCCGCAGGTCCCATCCAGGAAAAACATGTCTCACGCCAGTTCCCTTTCATGCCGTCAGACCCTGGAGTGCCAGTTCCCCCCTCGAATCCCTATTCTCTCCA